>PVKA01026805.1:0-15992 GCA_004027165.1 Ctenomys sociabilis
AAGCAAAAAGCAGAAATACAAAAGGAAATGTATAACAAGTAAAATCAATTGAGTCAGATAAGGCAAAGTGAATGGCATAAGCTGCAGGATACTAATCAGCTTTTCTTCTGGATGGTTAACAACCTAAGATCCCAAGTCAGAGTTGAAGAAATAGAAGAGCCACAAGGCCAGCCAACATTTTGGACCTAGCCTTTCAAGGAGCCAACTTTTGTGGGTCCACTTCCTCACAAGTTCAGTGGAACACAGACTCCTTATCTCGTTTGGATATTTGGTGCACTTTTGTCAGAGCACATCATCATGAAGCTCAAAGTAAATTAGGTGTTTTATGTCCATTATATTTGCACATATAAATCCTCTCACTATGACATCTTTCTCATATAGATATTGCTGAAATCCACACAATGAAACTTTTACACCAGCTCTTCTGTAAAAAATTATTGCATTTCAGTTAAAATACAGTAAAAACATATTTAAATATATTATATTTAACATGAAGAACTAATGGGTAAGATTTCCAGTATGTGGGTCAACAGGATATTTTCTGCATTTGCAGATTATGTACTGAAAATAATTTTGACAGTCATAGAAATAGTGTTTGTTTCAATTTTTAATCTTTTCATACTGTGTCTACATATAATACATCGTGTAGCTAGCATTAACAGTTTAGTTTCTTTCTTTCCTGTATGATCACCTGAAATGTTAGTTAAATAAGAGCAATGACCATATTAGCAACTCTTAAATATTGAACAAAAAACTGCACACAAAAAAAGGTAAAAAAATCATGAAAAATATAGGGAAGATACGTAGAGGAATAAAAAAGATACTATGGTAGTTATGCTAAAGTGGTAATAGTGATGATAAAACTGCAAATGCCAGAGATGTTCATGATGGGCCATGCAGGTTGCTCTGAAAGTACTTTTCCTTGGAGCCAGTGAGCTACATGCTCTGGTTACAGGTTTGTGTGGCTTCTCTCTGATATGTGAGCATAGACAGAGTCTTTGCAAAGGTGCAGCACTGGGGTTTTTGGCAGAGCTTGAGGAAGCAGCAATCAAGGTGCATTTTAACCATGCGGAAAGGAGTTGTGGGCTTCTGTTTTCTGAGTCTTAAGTTCTGTCAAAAGCCCATCTTTAATTTTTTTTAACTATGTTTCTAGCAAAGCAAATAAAATATTTTATACATAAGAAGAAGTTTTGGAAATACTAAGTTCTCCTGAAAAATCTCATATTCAGAACTATAAAACTACCAGAAAGCTGCACCAATTAGTTAGATGCTTCAATACATTTAGAAACATACAACTTACAGTGCAAGCTCTCATCCTGCTGACAACTGATTATGTAAGTAAATAAAATATCTGAGCTTCAATACACTTGTGGAGAAATGTTATTCTCTATGAATTCATGGATACAAATGAGATATGTTGCTCACACATATGTGCCAAGGTACAATAAATGCTGAGGCGGACAATTGGGAGCATTTGTCAAAACAGTTTGTTCTGTGTTAAAGAACAACGGTACTTGAATAATTTAACATCCTCAAAACTATGATTTTAATTATCCTCTTATGTCTTATAAAACATACCATTGCAGAAATTTCTGTGAGAAACTGAACTGCCCCATGGAAAATTACACGGAGACCTATGCTAACTTTGCCCTTCTGGGCCTATTCCCCTCATCAAAGGTTGGCTTCACCCTCCTCACTCTCACCATCCCTGTCTTCTTAATAGCTCTGGTTGGCAACCTGTGCATAGTCCTGCTCATCATCTTGGACACTCACCTCCACACACCCATGTATTTTCTGCTCTGTCAGCTCTCCCTCATGGACATCATTTTTGTCTCCACCAAACCCTGAGATGGGGTTTTTATCTGGGAACAATTCAATCTCCTTCACTGGGTGTGGGTTGCAGGCTTTCCTCCTTATGATTTTATTATGTGCAGAAGCAATAATCCTCACATCCGTGGCCTATGACCGCTATGTGTCCATCTGCTTTCCTCTTCACTATTCCATCCGCATGAGCAGGAGAGTGTGTGCACTGATGATCCTGGAGAGTGGCTGCTGTCAATGCCTGTGCCCACACAGTGTACATCCTCCATGTCCCTTACTGCAGGTTCAGGGCCTTCGATCATTTCTTCTGTAATGTCCCAGCCATGCTGACTCTGGTTTGTGAGGAGACCAGGATCCATGAGTATACTGTTTTCCTCAGTTCCATCATCTACCTCCTGATCCCTTTCCTGGTCATTGCAATTTCCTATGGGAAGTTTCTCCTTGCCATCTACCTCATGCGCTTCCAGGAGGGCAGGAAGAAGGCCTACGCCACCTGCAGCACCCACATCACTGTGGTGACATTGTACTATGCATCGTTTGTTTACACTTACCTCCACCCAATGTCCCTCAGATCTACAACAGAGGTCAAAGTCCTGGCTTTCTTCTACACCATCCTCACACCAATGTTGAACCCTCTGACCTATAGCCTAAGGAACAAGGAGGTGCTGAGGGCTGTGCAGAGAATGACCGGAAGAATCTGCTCTCTGAAAATGTAGGCAAATCTCTGCCTCAGCATAGTCAGCAGGAGATCCCTACTTGAAAACTATTTAATGTCCAGGACTTAAACTGATTTTAATCTATAGTAGTTCAAATACATGAGATGTGAGATGATAATTATATATTCTGACCACTAGTGTTCATTTTTATTTTTTCTATCAAATAATGGGTATGTGTATTTCACTAAGGTAAGATTTAACAATTTAATCACATAGACAACTAAACTAGAAAATACTGACACCTCTGAAAATCTTTCAGAATATAAGTCAATTCAAGATCATGATCTAAAGTTGAAATTTTATTTACTTATTTATTTATTTATTTTATTTATTTTTTCAGTGCCAGGGATTGAATTCAGAACCCTGTGTTTGCCAGGCAAGTACTTATTCTACTGAACTATCTCCATATCCCAAATATTGACATTTTAAAAACATTTTAGTATATGCATTGCCTTGATGGGAACACACGCTGGCCTTTTCCTTGCCTTTGTCTGAAGCATATTTGGAGGACTTCTTCCATAGTCATCCTTAGTTTTGTTCTTGTGACTGTCCTGGGGTCTAGGATACATTAAAAGCACTACCCCTATGATTTTTGCTCGAATATTTCCTCCCTGTGTATTTCTTTTTTCCTCTTTCTATGTAATATACGATTCTCACAATTCATTTCTTTTGTCTTTCCCTAATCCTGTAAACATCCTTTTATTCCCCAATGAGATCCTTTCTACCGCTTTTCTCTCCTTTTAATGCCATAAACATCAAAGTTTTAATTTTTTCTCCTGCTTTCCCCCATTTCCATGCCATATATCTTGAGCTGTATAATGTAATGTGATTTGGCCATCTGTTACTAGTTGAATAATCCTGTAAAATTACTATTGAGTTCTTTTCTATCATTAAAGGAGTTGCTGCTGTCCCATTCCATATATATTATATTCACATCAATACCAAAATTGTGTTATGTTTTACATCATAATTATAGATCTCCTATCTAGACATAAAGGTAATACATAACTGGGTCTTACATTAATATTCAATTTGTCTTCTATAAAATACTTTAGCTGATTTGCTCAATATTAACAGGTTAACATAACTGTAGGTATCTCTCTGTAAGCAAACACTGAGATAGCATTTGCAGAAGTAATACTAGATTACTTCTCAGAAAGCCTAATTACACTATGTCTTTCCATCCCAAATTAAAAAGATAGATACGGAGCTGAGTTAGATGATGACAGCCGTGCCAAAATGCATCAGTGAAAAGCAAATAAAGTGATGTGCATACCATCAATAAAGTCTTCATATGAATATCCATAACTTTTAACAATAATCAAATAAAATAATAGATTAAAAATATGTCCAAAAGAAAAGAAGACCTGGGAAGGTAGAAAAACAAATAAGGAAACAAGATGGAAGCAATTACTTGCAATTAAAGAGGGGAGGAAAATGGGAGAAACAAGAGGGTTTAAAAAAAATAGCACATACTGATATGAGTTCCCCATGATGATAGTGATCATGTTATCCAAAAGATTTCATAAAAATGGAAAAATCCATAAACCTCAGCACAAAAACAAATCAGAAAAAAAAATCAATAGAAATATATCAAAACTAGTCAAAAGTGGCTTCCAAAGTACTCCACACTGTAGAATGCAAGTGTGGCCCAAGAGACAGAAAGAATAGACAAAGCACACACCCAGATTACCCAAAGGACAGTAGGGAAGGGTGAGAACAGATCCTCGTGGTCTTCAGTGGCATAATGAAAAATAACAAAACAAATAACGGGGAATGAACACAAAAAATAGTCAAGGACCCTTCAGAAGCTAATAATAAAAAGCAACAAGAGCCAAACAAAATAATACAAAGCGTGGATGATGATTTTGGCAAAGAATTAAAGCCTATCAAAGCATTATGTTCAGAGACCTGGAAGACTGAAAAATATAATGAAAATATGGACAGCAGAAGAGAACAACATGAAGAAAGACTGTCAGTGCTGGGAGACAATGATACATTCAAAGACCAGCCACTAGAAAGCCTATAGAGTAGTAGCAGAACCTGAAATATGCACCCGAGAGCTGCTGGATTATGCATAGACGACTAAGCTAAGATTAATTGGGATAAGTGAAAATCAGATGGCAACATGAATGGCATAAAAATCTATTTACAGAAGTAGTGATAGAAAACATGCTAAACGTAGACAAAATTAAACATAAAAAATTAAGTGAGACACCACGTTGTATGCAAAGTACCAGAAGTGCATCATAGGGACAAAACCTTAAAGTTCTTGGGGTCATATAACTCATCATATACAAGGAAAAAGTCAATAGAGTCCCTGTAGAATTTTATACACAAATGTTAAAGGTTGGGAGGATTTGGAGTGATGTATTTGAAGCTCTAATGGTAACAACTCTATGATTATATCAACTTTTAACAAAATCTTCTGCTCAGTAAATTAAACTAAAAATACAGTGAATAGACAGCCTACAAAATATGAAAAATTTTCACAAGCTACTCCTCAGACAAAGAACTGAGATCTACGAAGCAAAAGAACTCAAAATAAAGAAACAAACAAACTAAAAAGGGACATCTGAAATGGGTGTCTCAGATAACAAGGTACAATTTTCTAATAAACACATCAAAAAATTCCAACACTGGTCCATTTTAGAAATGCAATTTAAAACAATCCTGAAATTGCATCTCTGGACCAGGGAGTTAGCTCAGTAGAATAAGCACTTGCCTCGTAAGCACAGCGTCCTGAGTTCAAGCCCCAGTACCACACACAAAAATAAATAAATAAATAAATAAATAAATAAATAAATAAATAAATAAATAAATAAATACAAGAAAAGAAAACAAAAAAAAAATTCCATCTTACTCCAAAAATAATGTGCTTCATTAATAAATCAAACAATGACAAATGTATTCAAGACTGCAGGGGAAAAGGAATACTTCCACAGTGCAAATGCAAATATTAAATAGCCCAATTCTCACAGAAATCTGTATGGAGATTCCCCAGAAACTTACATCTAAAGACTTCACTTCACACAGCCACTTCTGGTCTATGCATCTTCCTGAACGACTCTACTTCTTACACACATGCTCGTGCTTACAGCACCAGCTCTTGGTCGCAGGATTGGTCACAAACAATTTCCTGGACATAAGACATTGCAAAAGTGAAGTAATGAAATTGAAGCGCAATGTATTTGTGTTAGTTGTCTTTCTTTGTTATAAAGATTAATGTTTCTCCGCTCTCTTGTGGTTTCCACATGATATTGCTTTCTTTTTATGTATTTAGTGCTCGGATTACAGGCGGGTGCCAGCATACACAGTCTCAGTCACTGTCTCACGAATATTCTTTGATCCTTGGGCTGTACTTCTCATACAACTCTGGTTGAGCTTTGTGATGTGAAGGACTGGTGACCTTGACTTTCTCACACTGCAGTATTTACTCTTCTCCAAGTTTCAGGTATTTTCTGTTAGTGTTTGTCTTGAATTATTTTGTTTCTTTATGGTACCAGAGATGGAACTCGGGACTTTGCCCTTGCTAGGCAGGGGCTTATGACGCAGCAATCTTCCCAGTCCTTCTATTTTTGTATTTGAATAATTTAAGTATCATTTTGCTACTTCCTCTTTTATCTTGATTTCCAATAATTTGCATTTTGCTTTCTTGATATTTCTCCATAGGTTCTGTAAATTTTCTCTTCATTTTTCTTAATTTTTTAAAAATATTTTAATGCATACTAGTCATGTAAAATGATTTTATTGAAAATCAGATGTATTTCAGCTAGTGTAAGAATCTGGAGCAAAAATAATAGCCATATTCCCCATTGTAAGTTTCATTATGATACTAGTCTAGAAATAACATCTGCCTCATTACTTTGAAATACATTCCAAACAACTAGCCTGCCGTTCTCACACCACCGCCATCCTTAAAGGGGAAAGGACATGCTGAGATGCACAGGAATTCTCCACAGTGACCCCAATTGCACTGCTGTTAAGTGATCTGCCACTTAGGGATCAAATGTCACTTGCTGTAACAATATCAGGAAATGTGGCAAGTATCATACAATATAAAAACATTTATATTTAAAATATCTCACATAGTAGGCAGAGTATTTGGCATGGTATAAAATTATGCTTACCTGCATAGGCAGATGCAGGGACGAGAGTTCAATCTCCAGGCCTGCAGTCCTAGTCCTGTCCCTGGGGCGTGCTGAGATGGCAATTGAGACTGGGCGTGGTGGTGCAGCATCTGTAATCCCAGCACTTGGGAGGCTGCAAACAGGAGAGTCACTATGAGTCCAATCTACATAGTGAGACCCTGTAGACCCTGTCCAAAATACCAATACTAATAATAATAAATAAAATAAAATTATGCTTAAAATTACTGAATATCAATTTTGTGGAAAAAAACACTATTCTGTTTATGCAGTGTTTACAAAAATGAAACAACAAAACATGTGGCCCCAAACTTGTGAATCCTTTTAATTCTTTCTACTTTTCTTTAGCAAGTTGGAACATGATGTTATATCCCTAAAAACGAGACGAAGTACCTTGGCAGAGGAGCCACTGTCACCCCCTTATGGGTTCAGTGAGAGCAACAACAAAAACAGAATTGCCAGATAGCTGCTGGAAGCCTTCCTGGTTCTATACTACAGAAGATGGCCAGAGCACTGATTTTGTCCATCATATCTACTATATTGTACAACTCCAGTGGCCTTGTTTCAGTCGCCATTATTTTCTTAGCTCTGCCAAAAAAACTAGCATATGTGAACACATGTGTATTTTCAACAGTGCAGGTCTGCAGTATGATTCTCTTAAGCCTGGCATGTTGCATGGGCAGGACACCTCCGGATGCTTTGTGCTTCCCTCTCGCCTCCTCCCCCTCACCCCTTCTCCTTTCTTCCTCCCTTGGTGTCCTGCCCACTTCCAGAAGATCTACTGTGCTTTCCTATGTCCTTTTAGCTATCTTTTCTTTGCTCTCTTATTTAAATTTCAGATTTTTTAGATAAGAGGAACTCTGGTTCCTCTGGTTTAGATAAGAGGTACTCTGAATGGTTTGGCTGCTCTGAAACCACCATGAAGTCTGATAATTTTTCACCCATAAGTAGGGCACTTGGGTTTAACACACCCAGCTGAAACTTGCACTCCTTCTGAAGGCCACACGTTTCCTTAGTCACCCTCTTTTGGTCACTTCCGTTTCTTTGCAATCTGCCTGCCTTGGAGCTCCCGCATTCTTCCCACTTCTTAGTTGAGTGTGCAACTGAAGCTCCTGGATGCAGTGTTCACGTCCTATATTGGTGAAGTTTGTCTGGTTTACTCTTCTTATTCCAACTTCTGTGTTAAGTGTATCTAATAAATCCCTGTCTTGGTCTCTACTTTCTTGAAGAAAGTTGAGCTCCCTCAGATGCTATTTACATGACTTGTCTGAAAGGTCACACGCCTCTCTCCTCTTAGTGACTCATATATTTTTAATTCTCTAATATCAGAATTTCTTTCTGTATGCTTACTTTCCTCATTGGGTTTCCTGGAGACTGTAAGCACACTGCTGCTGATGAAGCTCAGCTCTGACCTCCTGCAATGGGGTCAAGGCAAAGCTCCCTGTGAGTCCTCGGATGGCTTGTACATTAGCATAAATCTAAGCCTTGATGCACCAGAGAGAAGCCCTCATGAGGTGCCCAGGAGTTGTGCAGGCTGTGCAGGAAACGTTTGGAGGGATAGAAGCCTGGACTCTATTCCTGGTGACCCAGACAGGGCTTCTCCATGTTCTCTGCATGAGCAGAGTAGTTTCCCTAAAGAAATGGGATGGCAAAGAGATTCAACTAGGCCTTCTCAGGGTGCCTTGAATCTCGAAGGGTGGTGCCTTTCATGTTCCCAGGTCATCTCCTATCTGGCCCCTACACAGTTTGTAGTTTCCTGAATGGAGGGCCATGTGTTTGTGCCAAGGTTTCTCCATTTTCCTGGGGTTCACTGTGTGAAGGAAGCTTCTTAGCCTCTCTATTAGGTCAGGTATGAGGATCTCTCTTTTCAGGTTGGGCACAGGAGAGAAACTTTCTTGACTGCAGAAAGAGGAGGAAGAGTCCTGCCTGGACAAAGAATGATCACTGTGCTTGGGCACTTCTAAGAATGTCAGTAACTTGGACACATCTATCTCCTGGCCAAAACTTTGATGACTCTTGGGGTGAATGCTGGTGATGCTCAGTGGGACTATTTTCACACTTGAGGCCAGGAACAAGCTTCCTTGCTCTGTTGCCTGAACGGAGATTTGAATGTAGGTCTGCACTCTGAAAACAACCTAACAAACTCCCAGGACTCAGGCACCAGCAGAGTCGCATAGCTTCCTCTCAGAATACTGAGAGAACATCAACAGATGTTGTAAATGCAAAAGTAAGGGATTCTTGGTGTGTAGAGACAAAAACACATTCTGTGTATTTTACTGACATGCACTGTCAGTGTCAATTTGCAAAAAAATGAGCTTGTTTATCTTTTCTAGAGTTGGTATGCATAAGTCTTAAAAATTCATAGAGGAAGAAACATTAAAGAGAAAGGACATCACAAATAATAAATGCTAGGTGAGAGAAAGTTTTGTGGTCACATATTAGCATTTTCATTCTGTGCGACACTGTGAACAATATTCACTTTTATTCATGACCTTACTTTTTAACCTAACAAGCATGTGATGGCGTCAACCACACTTATGCTGCATGTTTTAACACTACATAAAAACTTCCTGAAAGAATTGTCACAAATAAAACATTCTCAAAAATGTGGTATCAAAAAATTCAACTGGCTCACTTAATTCTTAGATACTTCTTAAGATAGGTATATATAAGCTTATCTCTTTTCATACAATACTAATGTAGGCAAATTACAACGACCTTAAAAAATTAACAGTGACAAGAATTTAGCCTTATTTTGAAGAATAAAATTAAATTTCCTGAAGTCTGAGGTTAACTTGTTTTATCAACCACCTTTTGAAAACTCCTTCTACCTTTCTGTTGTTCAGAGAGTAGATCGTACAATTCAGCAAAGGGGTGAAGATAGTACAGAAGGCTGAAACCACCTTATTATGGCTGGCTGTCCTGTAGGATTTGGGTCTCATGTAGATAAATTCATCAGCCCAGGAAGAGGCTGACCACCGCCAAGTTGGCGAAGCTGCTGGCAAAGGCCTTCCTGCGGGCCTCTGTGGAGCGCATGCACAGGACAGCAGCGAGTATGAGGCTACAGGATGTTAGGATGAGGGACAAGGGGATAAGGAGCACTGAACATACAGGATGTTCTCAAAGACAGATGTGTCCCTTCCATTTCTCCAATTTTTGATCTGCAAAGGTAGGTTGTTAACCATCGAGAAGAGAAGCTGATTATTACCCTGTAACATACGCAGTTCAGTTTACCATAACTATCTGTCTAAATATCAAACATCTTAGGCATAATGTATTGATGTATCGAATTTTTAGCCCTAGCCTTTCAAGATCAGTGAAGACTCAGGACATAGGAGAACCTGTACTATAACATCACGTAACTAAGCTGTGCCACAATTTTCTGATCAAGGAGATTATGGAGCCACAGAGGAATGGGATCTATGATGTATAGTATGCTAAAGAGAGTAACATGGAGAGAAAACCTTCTCTCAGGCTTTTACAGAGAGAAACTTGGTCAAGCAATGGCTGAGACTCATCCACATGGCTGACAGTGACAAAGGATCTACAAAGTGAGGTACAGGGTTACATTATAAACCCTGAGGGGACTTGACTGTCCTTATCAGATACAAAAGTTGCATTTCTTATTATATAGATCTTGCTTTATCTTGGTCTTAACCATCCAGCAGATAAATATAAAAAAAGAAATATAAGAAATAAAACCATATTATTATGCTTAGCTGTATAAGCCTCAAGTCAACAACTTTTGACATTGCCAGGTATATACAAAACCCACTATTATGGACTACTGGACTATTTTAGAATATTTTGCTGAATTCACACACCTACAATATTGAAATTCCAAAGCTAAACAAAAAACAGGGGTAAAAATGTATGTCCATTTTGTATGTGTATGTTCAAAAAAAAAAAATATATATATATATATATATATATATATATAAATTCTCTTAATTCAATGAATAGAGAGATCTGTTCTAATAGTGTTTTTAAATAGAATATCATGTCTGCATATACAACAGTTAACCACTGACAAAACAATATGCCATGTATTAATTATTGAAACTGTCATACTAATTTGATTTGAAATTGTCTCATTGCTATTTGTTTTCAATAAAATTACAAAAACAGTGCCTAGTAACTCAGTTTTTTTTTTTACTTTTGCTTTATTGAAGCACAAATATCGATGAGACAGTTTTAAGATACCTTGACAAGATGGATTTCATAGATTAATACATTGCAAACTCTTTTCATAATGTTTTGGTATCATAAAAGGTGTATACATATTATACTTACAGACATTATTATACCTTATGTCTCTTATCAGTAAATTAACAGACTGTAGCTGTTTGTGTATCTTATTTTTTGTACCTGAATTACATCAAAGATTCAATAATTAATACTTTCTACCTTGTTATTTTCCTAGCGGTTGTCCATAGTACTAGAAGCCGACATAATATCCTGTCCAACCACCATTAGTGCAAATCTTGCACTGTCCATACACACACATCATGATTCTTCCTTTCTATACCCCTTCCTTGCTCTACACCTGTCAGAGATGGGCACTCCATTATCATTCAACTAACTTAGGTGCTTGAACTCGACAATACAATCCAACACAGTCCAAAATTCCACAATAGTGAGTTATCCGAAGATGTTGTCGACCATAGCCATTTACAGCTCAACTTAATATTATGGCCCTGCGATGTATACTTCATTTTTATACTTTTCTGCTGGATGGTTAAGACCTAGATCGAGCAAGACTTACCAACACATGTACTTTATGTTTCTTATGAGGTCAGTGAAGTCCCCTCAGGGTTTTTCTTGTAGTCCTGTTACATTATTCTATATCAGGAAGGCATTATTAGACTTGACTAAAAACACCAAATCTTTGGACAAGGCTCAACTTATTACTAACAAATATTTTTACTTTAGTAGATAAATCATATGTTTTGAATCTTTGGTTATTTTTACTGTTTTGGTCAACTCAACATCTACACTGTGAAATTTAGCCAAAACTTTTTTGTATTAAACACTGGGGGCCACCAATGATTTCAATGATGTACAACACATGCTTAAATGACTTCAGAGACAATAGTGTTTTTGACACACAATATTCAATGTGGTAAAGCCGCAATCTGGACAATGATTTGACATGACAAGTTCTGAGGACCAATGAACACACAGGTTCAGTGAGGAACACGTTCTTTCCACTTATCCACATAAGACTAGAAGTGACTTGTACAAGACTGTGGAACCAAGAAAATGTAGAACTAAGTCTATTTAAGGCTCAGGGACATAGGAGGTCACAAGGTCCAATTTCCATGCAGAGGGTGGGCTCATCCCTTTGGCATTTTTAACTCTGAAAAGAGGTGAGTGTCTTTCTACCTTTGATTCTAAAACTCTTGGATAAGCCTTTCTTCTTTCATTACGGATGTAAGTGATAAAAGCTTCATACCTGTCAGAGCTGGAGCACCTTTTCAATCAAAACGTTTACTTCAGGTTTGTTCAGTAATCAGGAAAGAATTGTTATTTTCTTCTTATGCAGTAAATAAAGACTTTTTATGCTTAGATAATACAGAGTGGGTTTTCGATTTTCAGTCTTATAAGCCAGAAGTGCAAAAGGGACATAAACCATTCCATATCATATTTCTCTTTCATACCATCTGCTGGCACCTGGTGGAAAGAAAAGGAAGGGGGTGCTCAGAACCTGTGGACAGTGAATCCTCAGAGGTGGAGTCCGGCTCTCCCTCAAGAGATGGCTGCTACTGAGCCCAGAAAGTCACTGGATATGGTGGTGGAACAGCAAGCAGCTGGAAAACAGGCAAGGGAATCATTCTCTTCTTGGGCTGAGGGGAAGACTCCTGGTCACAGCTTTTCATAGTGGTCTTCTCCATTTAAAAGGACTGACATGTACACACTTGGAAACAAGTGGGAAGGACTCAGACTGCACACAACCAAGAATCAGCAATCAATATAAGGATACAGTTCACAGTGGCTGGTCTTACCTTAACCACATTCCAGATGAGCACAGTTGGCTGAGGGTCTAGTGATCCTTCAGCTGGCCATCCAGTACCGGAAGATGGCCCAGCTAGCTTGCACAAAGATTTAGCTTCCCTGTATTTATTCTTACCTCATAATCATCTTTGAATCTGTCAAATTTCTTAATCATCCACTTTAATACAGTTGGCCTAAAGAGAGTGCCTGCATTATTTGCAATCTGAACTGGACTGTTTACATAATATCTTTGACCTCAGGCACTTCCAATCCTATTTCGTATGAAATCCACCCAGAAGTCTCAAACTCAGCAGATTGGAGACAGCTGCAATGCCGGCAACAGCTTGTGCCCATTGATCTTTAACATGATCTCCAGTACCACTGATAGTGAAGAAATGTCCATCAGGTCATTTAAGAAACTAATGGTCATGATCAGGAGGGCAGCAAGGATGGAGGTGACAGACACTTGAAATTCAAAGTACAGTGGGTTGTGCTGTGACACATTGCTACACAACCACAAATAAGCCAAAACTCACAGAGAAACGTGAAAAATTAGTGTTTCTAATCATGAGAAAATTAACCTGACAACTTTTTTAAAAAATTGGCCATTGGAATCCCTCATGGAATTCCAACCACCTCTGACACCCTGACCCAGAGGGGTCAGAAGAAAATTACAACATTTCCTATTGACTCATGGCATTATTTCTCCTGTGCTTATGTCCTACTACTGCTCTAACATTCTGAGACACCCTCAGAGCTAGGGGCTCCATGTGACCTCAGGTTTACACACATAGACAGTGGAGGGCTTATGAACCAGGAGCCTGGATTGTTCATGAGTTTGGAAGAGCTATGCAGGAGTCATCTGCTTCGAAAGTGAAACCTCTTGGCTAGTTCAAGCCGTGGTTTTGGTTGAATAATAAGAAAAAATAACTTCCCTGCATCAAAAAAGGACAGGAAAGGGCAAGGAGATCGGTGATTGAACTTTTATATAACTGCTTACATTGTCTATCCATTCCATAGTGACACAAAACATTTAATTTCTTAAGTAGTAATTGAAATTCAGAAATTAAGGCCTTATGGAGAAGATTTCATGCTCTGATGCTTTTCCCCTGTGTGAACAGTGCATGATTTTATCGAATGTTGCATGGGTCTCTGGAAAACACCAACAGCAGGAGGACACTCCTCTTCCAATTGCAACACAGTTCAATGCCAACATTTCACATATTTAAAGTAATGTAATGAAATTAATTTTGTAATCAGTTCTGAATTCGAATAGTCATTGAATTTCTAGTGATGCATAAAATACATCTCCTTTGTTTAAATTGTCATATGTATAAACTATTTTCTAAAAATCTCTACTGGAAATATAGTGAATCTCAGTGGTGTGGCCAAAGAATCTTAGCCAATTAGAGGCTGGAGGAAATGTGGGCCCCTTGGAGGCAGTCGTCACCAGGTCCCCTGAGCTCATCAGAACTGTGACCCCACATGTACTTATAAAATGCTCGCCACTCACAGCTACCATTGCAGCTTTGGTCCACACCAGGAATCTCCCTGAGAAGTGAATTTGCATTTTACTCTCTGAAGAAAGAAGAAGCAGGAGTTAGGAACATGTAAAGTCTCTTGTGACTGATCACACACACCGTTCTTCTCAGAGATGACAGATTCATTGTTTCACTCCTCAGGTACTTTCGTACACATTACATTTTGCTATTCACACTAATGCACTAGTCATAAAAAATAACCTCTGAAATATTTTAAAATCTTAAACTGACATAGCTAGCTCAGCTTCGTATAACATATGTGCACTTACGGAAGGGACAGATGGCTTCATATCCTAGTGTTCATTTTGGTAATTACTTCTTGAAATGTTCTCCTTGGTTCTGAGTTTCCTAAGTGGCAAAGACTCAAAGCCAAAAATTATTGTGATGAAAAATTCTCATGGAAAACAATATTAGGGCATGCAGATTTAGTATTTCCTTGAGATAGACTTGAAGGTGTCTAAGAAATCTATTAGCTAATGAAATTTATGGAAACAAAATCATATAAATAAAAATAGATATTTATTAGCAAAATGTCTGATAAAAACTGGATTTCTTTCTTTCTTTTTGTATTTATATGGAAGGCTCTACAGAGTGTTCAGGGTTTCTCTACTACATCAGCCTCTCAGGAGCTAGTATTACAGGCACGCCCCACCATGCTCAGTGTCAATTGCCATCTCACCAGGCCCCAGGGGCAAGGCTGGCACGGCAGGCCCAGGGATCGAAACCCTAGCCCCTATGCCTGCTTGTGGTACTTTAATCTGCTGAGATATTTGGAAAGCCCTAATTGATTTCAAATTATATATAAAATAGTAAAGGCCTGCCAGATAGCTTAGCAGACTAAAGCTGCTTCAGCCAAGCACATGCTGAAGATCCCCGGCATGCCATGTAGGTCCCACTCTGGTGAGCACTGAGAAGCAGATTGAAACTGGGCAAGTTGGCACGTGCATGTAATCCCAGCATTTAGAAGGCTGAAAAAAGGAGAATCAATATGACTATGATCTACGAAGTGAGATCCTTTACACTCTGTAGACCCTGTCCTAAATTCATAAAAAAGTAATAATAGTAATAATACTGCTGATTTTGCAGATATATTTTACATATCACCCATTTCACAATTTATGGAAAATATTCATTCATGCTCATTGTGTTGTCTAATTTTTAAAATTGTGGACAAAATAATTTGAAATATTTTGAAAAATAAACAAGAGGGACTAATCCTTGGATTTCCTCTTGGACACAAGGTCAGCATACACTGTGAAGAATGCAAAAGTAAGGTGAAGTCTACTCAGGAAAAACTGAGAATGTGCTTGCACTGAAAAGGAAAGACATGTGATAATAAGTGATGGGACAGGGTTCCAGGTTTCTAATCATCCTCATCTGTTATTATAATGAAGGAAATTTAAAAACCACCATGGCAGGGATCATAGCACTGACCAGCACCATGTCAGCAGTGTCTGCTTCATCAGTTAACATTGGGTGTTAGACTGAAATTCACTGCTCAAAGATTTTCTCTTCACTAGAGACATAAGATAAAGAGAAGAAAGCACATGTAATTCAGTGAGTTACCAGGCAAAACGATTACCATAGAATGTTTTCTGTATGACATTGGAAAGCAACATGAATGTGCTACTGAAAAAAATCATTATCGTGTACATAAAATGCTATTATACTGACAAAGTAATTATCTATAAAATATTACAAATGTCAATGCATATATTTTTCAGTATTATAAACACTTATTTCTGTCTTATATCAGTCAAAATAAAATAATA
>PVKA01026805.1:16092-31385 GCA_004027165.1 Ctenomys sociabilis
AAAAAAAAAAAAAAAAAAAAAAAAAAAAAAAAAAAAAAAAAAAAAAAAAAAAAAAAAAGATAATTTGTAAACAGATTGTTTATGTTTTAAATGCTTCAAACAAACACAAATAAATTAAACTTGAAATAATAATTTAAAAAGAGTAAGATTTTAGTAGATGATACAAAAGCAAGCAGAGGGGAGGTCTGCATGGAAAGTTGCTACCTAATTACATACTAGAATCTGTTCCTATGATAAGAGTGAATTTATAAAGACTACTTCAAGATCTTTATTTTTTTTCTTTCTCTTCTTTTTGTAAAATACACAGATGAGGTAGTACAAGACGGAAACAGGCTATACACTCTCAATTAGAAGATAGAATTTTTACATCCCAAATGAAATCTCACCTTGTGTAGAAGACCTCCAGGAGCAGAGAAGGAAGCACAGTGACCAGCTGTAGGTCATTTACATCAAAGTCATTGTCATAAGAAGCTCAGGGTCATACATCACATCTGTCAGAAAAAAACTTCAGAGAGCAGTCAGGCTCAGACAGAAAGGGATCGAAGCCACTCTCCAGGCTGAGACCTGAAGGAGGAGCAGATGTGGAACTCCCAGCACCAGGGGTTGCTACAGAGCTCTAACTAAGGGGCTCAGGAATGGCAAAACAAAAGTGCCAAAAATGGCAAGACCACTCCAGGAGTCCAGTAAAATATGTAAATATGCTCAATAAGTAAAATATTCCTTGGATTTGATTGCAGTTTACTTTACTGCTTAATTCCCGCATACCATGAATGCAGAAACTGATATCAGCAGGCTGCAGAAGGAAACCGAAATGCAAAATGTGCATTTGCTGCATCTCAGGTATTAATATCCATTAACTCTTCCTGATTTCCTATCAGAGGCCACACTGTTTTACTAAGTGATCTGCATTCTTATAACGCCATTTTTCATTGTGATCTCTGACACTGTGGAGTTCACAACAGGTTGGCAGACATGGACAATCTCACCATCTTCACAGAGTTCTTCCTCATGGACATCACAGGGTCCCGGGAGCTCCAGGTTCTGCAGGGTGTGCTGTTTTTACTGATTTATCTGGGAGCATCGACAGGGAATCTTATGACTGTCACTCTCATCGTGACAGACACACGTCTGCACTCTCCCATGTACTTTTTCATAAGCAATGTGGCCCTCATAGACTTCAGCAGCATCTCAGTTGTTGGTCCCAAAGCCATAGTGAATTCCATGACTGGAAACAAGATGATCTCCCTGACAGAGTGTGCTGCGCAGATTTTCCTCTTTACAATGTTTGCATCCACAGAGATTGCGTTCCTGGTGGTTATGTCCTATGACCGCTATGTGGCCATCTGCCATCCTCTTCATTATGGGCTCATGATCACCCCAAGTCTGTGTGCCCAGGCTGCAGCTGGCTCATGGGCTTTTTCTGTGATCTACTCTGCTATGCACACAGGAGCTCTCTTCAGGCTGCCGTTCACCAAGACCAATGTGATCCAGCAATATTTCTGTGACATTCCTCAAATTCTGAGGATTTCATCTTTAGATGTCCAAATTTCTGAATTTGTAATCCTTGTTATCTGTGTTTGCCTTGTCTTATTGTGCAATGCTTTGATATTTATTTCATACATAAATATAATTTCAACTGTACTCAAGATCCATTCAGTGGAAGCCCGTAAGAAAGCCATATCCACCTGCATGCCACAGTTCATCGTTATCCTTGTGTTTCTCCTTTCTGGGTCAGTGGCTGTCTTAGTTCCCACAGGGAAGAAACCTTCTCTAAAAAATCTGCTGACTGGCATGTTATACACCATGGTGCCCCAGTTCGTGAACCCCATCATCTACTGTCTTCGCAACAGGGAGATCAACGCTGCCCTGGGCAGAATGTTCAGCAGATGCTCTCAGATCCCAGGCAAGGCATTTCTAAAATAGAACAAAATATCCACAAATTTCAAATTAGTTCAATTCATTTCTGTGGTATGTTTCTAAATTATTATCTATAACTGTGTCCCACCTATGTTTAATTCTGTTTTATTTTTCTGCACTTGCTGTGTTGAAGTTTAAATTTTCATGTGAAATTTGTACTTCAGTTTATTGTGTATTTTGTACATGTGTTCTGAAACATTAGCAATTTGTACTACTGGCTTAAATATTTTGAAAATATATAATACAATGCAGATTATAAGGTGTTTTCTTAGTTTCACCTCAGCAGAAGCCTACACTGTTGAGAGAATCAAGTGCTGAATCTGACACCCTGGAAAGGCATCGTGAGTGTCCTGTGAGATGCTGCTGACTACATTGTGCTTGCTACTTGCACTTGCTCAACCCCTCAGAATATGATAGCAAAATGACCATTAACTGGGAAAAAAATCAGACCTGAGGGCCCAGATGGGCGGTTACCACCAAGACCCACACCAGCTACTCCTGCATCTCCTGAAACCCTTTAGTTCATTCAGTGAATATCAAGATGTAAAACAACTTACCAAAAAATAAAAGACTGTTATTTGGAAGTTTGCATTTCCTTTCTGTATTCTGGACGAAAGGCTGTAAATGCTAGTTGATGCATTCAACCTTTGTGAATAAGGAATAAAATCAAATCTGACTGCACCGTGGAGACAATTGAAATAACTTCTGCAATTTTTTCAGAGAGCAGAAGACAATGCTTGCACTGTCATTCACTTTTTTTATCAAATAATGCCTACAAACTGATTCACTCATATAGAAAAGATTTTTTTTAACTTCTAGGAATTGAGTGTGTAGCACTGTAGCTGACACTCACATTTTTGTGGCATTTTTCTCTCAGAATTGAATCCAGTTTTTCTCCTCTTTCATCTGAAAGCATTACATGGGAAATCCTCGGCATCGATGCGGTGGTGTCCATTTGATATCAGGCCACCACTGGAACAGCAGGTGCATCAGGATCCTACATCTCCATGCTGATTGCTCCACACAGAGGCAAGTAGGATTCAGCACTGTGGACCTCATAACAGATCTCACAGCTTGGGGAGGGTCTGATGTGGTTCACCCTCGTCTAATGCCTCAACTACTCTGTTATCTCAAATACTCTGCCATAGAGATGGATAAATTTTAGTCATTAGCAATAAAATGGATACAGTATCAAACTATATACTCAAGTGACATATGTAAGACACACACCTTAAATATTGTGCACTATCTCTTTTTCAAGAACCCATAAATAAATAGCAACCTAAAAATGTGCAAATAATAATTACATGGATGAAAATTGCTAAAGCATGATGGAGCCCACTAATTGTAGGAAGCACAGAGAGTTGGGGGAGAAGAGTTAAAGAAAAGTAAATGTGTGTTGTGTTAATGTATCACACACCCACAAGGAGTGAAGTTGCTCTGTATTATATATATGGACTGACCGAAAATAAAAGTTCAATCTTGTAACTCAGTGGTGTCCCAAATTTTCTCTTCAAGGCAGTTATGTGGGCACAGAGGAAAGTGATCAATTATGTAGAATATGCCTAAGGTTAGTCACCTAGAGAGAAGCATTCTGTCAGGCTTTCACACAGAGCAAACTGGTCAAGCAATGGCCATGACTCATCCAGATGGCTAACAATGACAAAAGATCTACAAACTGCTGTACACAGTTTCAGGGTAAATCCTGAGGGGATTTGACTGACATTGCCAGATACAAAAGTTACATTTTTAGTTATATAGACTTTGCTTTAACATGGTCTTGAACACACAGCACAAAAGTATGAATACAAAATATAAAAATTAAAGCCATATTAATATGCTGAACTGCAAAAGGCTCAAGTCAAAAACTTCTTACATTGCCAGTTCTGCTCATACCTCACTGCTATTATGGACTATTGGACTACACTGGGTTATTTTGCTGAATTCAAGCACTTACGATATTTGAATGGCAATGGAACACCCATCTCTGAGAAAACGAACAAAACGGGGAAATAAAGGAAGGACCATTTCATAATGACAAAGATGTATATATGTATATACAAAATACTTAGGATAGATATACAGCTATTTTCTCTTAGTTCAATGAGAAGAAAGATTTGTACTAATAGTGTTTAGACAAGACATAATATCTGCATCTTGTACTCTTAATAACTACTATGCAGAAAATATGCAAAGTATGAATTATTATAACTCTGTTTTGAAACTGTATCACCACTATTTCTGCCCTGTTTTGAAACTGTATCACCACTATTTCTTTCTCATCAAAATTAATTTAAAAAAATTAAAGATCAAAAAAATGTATGTGGCTGCAAGTGATATACTTAAGCACTGATAATTTAAAGACATCTTAGGAAAATGCAAAAGGTTACATAAGCATAAAACGTCATCGACTATAAATATTTTCTTTTTGGGGGAGAAAACATATTTTATTGCTTCACCTTTCATGGGGACAAAAAAAAGTTCCAGGTTATTTATTTTTTTAATTTTAGTGAAGAACAAATAGCAGTGAGACAGTTTCAAATAATATTAGCAGGGCAGATTCAACAATTAACACATTGCATATTGCTTTTGCAGTGGTTTTTTTGTCATACAAGGTACATTCTTGATATTCTACTTACAAACACAATTAGAGCAGATGTCTCTAATAATTGAATTAAGACACTGTAGCTGCATACTTCTCTTATTTTTTAAAGCTGAATTATAGTGCAGTTTCAATAATTAATGACTTCCTGCCTTATTAACTTTCTAGTGGTTGTCCATACTACCAAAACCCAACAGAATATCCTGTCCAAACGCTATTAGTGCAAATCTTGCTTCTCATAGAATTATACAGAAGTATTCCATAATTATCCTAACTGTATTGTTTATATGAACACAGGATGGTTCTTCCTTTGTATCCCCTTTTTTTTTCTTTAGTACTGGCAAAGATGGGCTTTCTATTGTCATTCAATTATTATAGGTGTCTGAACTCAATGAAACAATCAAACACAGTCCAGCAGTCCACAATAATAGTGGGTTATCAGAAGACATTGTGGATTAGAGCCATTTACAACTCCACTTATTATTATGCCCTTATTTTATATAATTCATTTTTATACTTCACTATTGGATGGATAAGACTGAGATAAAGCAAGACCTGTATAGCAAAAAATGCAGCTTTTGTATATGATGAGGTCAGTCAAGTTCCCTAATGGTTAATCCTATGTCCTCATACCTCACTCTGCAGATTCTTTGTCAGTGTCAGCCATGTGACTGAGTCATGGCTTTTGCTTGACCAGTTTGCTCTCTGTGAAAGCCTGAGAGAAAGTTTTCTTTCTATGTGACTCTCCTTAGGCACACTATAAATCATTGATCACATTCCTCTGTGGCTCCATGATTTCCTTGATCAGAAAATTTGGGACACAACTGAGTTCCATGATGTTGCGGTACAGGTTCTATGTGCTGAGTCTTCAGTGACCTTGAAAGGCTAGGGCCAAAATGCTGGCTGATCTTGCAACCCTTCTATTTCTCCAATTTTTGATCTGTGAACTTAGGTTGTTAACCATTCAGAAGAGAAGTTGATTAGTATGCTGCAACATATGCAGTTCAGTTTACCCTATCTGATTCAATTATATTTAGTTGTTATTTAATATTTCTATTTGTATTCCTTCCTTTGATTTCTTATACTATGGAGACTATACAATATTGCACAAATATACTCATGAGTATATGTTCAAGTGGCATTCACTTCAATATAAATGCTTCAAGTTTATCATCCTTTATAACTGAGTAATACTCCATTGTATAGAAATACCACATCTTTTTGAACCATTATTCATATGATGGACATCTTGGTTGTTTCCAAGATTTGGCTATCACAAATTGTGCTGTTATAAACATAGGTACACATATATCACTATGATATGATGTTTTCAGTTCCTGTGAGAAAAATTCCCAGTAGGGAGATACCTGCATTGAATGGGATTTCCAGTCCTAGTTTTGTGAGAAGTCTCCACACTGATCTCCAAAATGGTTGCACCAGTCTACATTCCCACCAGCACTGGAGAATTGTACCCTTTTCCCCACATCCTCTCCAGCATTTTTTCTTAGTTGATTTCTTTATGATAGCTATTCTTTCTGGAGTGAGATGGTATCTCAGTGTTGTTTTAAATTGCATTTTATAGAGGGCTAGCACTTTGGAGCATTTTTTCGTATATTTATTCACTTCTTTAATTTCATTCTCTGAAAAGAGTGTATTCATCTCAGATGCCGATTTCTGGATTGGGTCTTTAAATTTGAGGGCCCTAATATATCTTAGTTCTTTATATATTCTTGAGAGCAGACCTTTGTGTGAGTGTTTATTAGGATATTTTTTTTGAAATTTGTGAGTTGTTTTTCACTTTGTTGACAATTTCTTTTGACATGCAAAAAATTCTCAAGAGAGTTGATCCCAGTTGTTGATTCTTTCAAGTGCTTCCCGTGCAAATATATGTTTGTTCGTGTACTCTATACCTACCCCTATGTCTTCAAGGATTCCTCCTTTCTCTTCAGGAGACTGACTGAGTGTTTCTGTTTTAATGTTTAGATCTTTAATCCATTTTGACTTTAACTTAGTGCATAGTGATAGACCTAGGTCAAGCTTTAGTTTTCAGCATGGATAAAGCCAGTTTTTCCATCACCATTTCTTAAAGATGCTTTCTTTCTTCCAGTAAGCTTGTTTGGCCCCTTTGTCAAAGAACAGGTGGCTAAATATGTTTGCACAGGCCTCTGCATCTTCTGATCTATTCCACTGATTCTCAGGTCTATTTTGTTGCCAATACCATGTTGATTTTATCACACTACCTTTGAAGTATAATTTCAAGTCAGGAATTGTGATGCCTCCTGCCTTGTCGTTGTTTTGCCAGGATTGCCTTTGCTATTCTACGTCTTTTCTGGTTCCAAGTAAATTTTAGGAATAATTTCTCTAGGTCTGGAGGTATGTTGGTGGCAGTTTGATAGGGATTGCATTAAATCTGTACAACAAATTTGGCAGTATGGCCATCATTTCTATATAATGGAGTATTACTCAGCTATTAAGAATGATAAGTTTGAAGCATTTATACTGAAGTGGATGCCACTTGAACATATACTCATAAGTGAAATAAACCAGACACACATGTGTAAATATCGTATAGTCTCCCTAGTATAACAAGCGAAAAGCAGAAACACAATGTTGGTTCTTCCTATCCAGGAGCATGGAATATCTTTCCATTTTCTGAAATCCTCCATGATCTCTTTTCTTAGGGTGTTGTAAATTTTCATGAAAAGATCTTTAACTTCCTTGGTTATGTGAATTCCAAGGTATTTCATTTTCTTCGGTGCTATTGTCAAAGGCATTGTTTCTATAGTTTCCTTCGCAAGTGTTTGTTATCTGTGTAGAGGAATGCTATTGACTTTTGGGTACTGACTTTATATCTTGCTATGCTACTGAACTTCTGTATCAATTCTAGTAGTTTCTCCATGGAATTTTTGGGGTCTTCCAAGTAAAGTATCATGTCATCTGCAAATAGTGATAATTTAATGTTTTCTTTACCTATTCTTATTCTTTTATTTTTCCCTCTTTTCCAATGGCTGTAACTAACGACTCCAAAACTTTATTGAATAGGATGGGTGATAGAGGCCATCCTTGTCTTGTACCTTATCTAACAGTAAAAGACTGCAGTTTTTCCCCATTTGGAATTATACTAACCATTGGGTTGTCATAGATGGAATTATCAAGTTGAGGTAAATTCCATCTATACAAATGTTCTGCATGGTTTTGAACACGAATGAGTGTTGGACTATGTCAAAAGCTTTTTCAGCATCAATTGAGATGATCATGTGGTTTTTAGATTTCAATCTATTCATATAGTCTATTTATTTATAGATTTTTCAAATATTGAACCACCCTTTCATCCATGGGATGAATCCTCCCTGGTCATGGTGTATGATCTTCTTGATGATTTGCTGTATTCTATTTGCTAGGATCTTATTCAGTATTTTTGTGTCTATGTTCATGAGGGAGATTGGCCTGTAGGTCTCTTTTTCGTTTGTGTCTTTCCTTAATTTTGGACTCAGTATAATACTTGCCTCCAGAAATGATTTTTGGAGGACTGTTCCACTTCAATTTCACTGAAGACTTTGAAGAGGGTAGGGACTATTTGTTCTATAAATTTCTTGAAGAACTCAGCTGTGCTTCCATAAGGAATTGAAGAGTGTAGGGATTATTTCTTCTATAAATTTCTTGTAGAATTCAGCTGTGAATCCATAAGGACCAGGACTTTTCTTTGTTGGCAGTATTTTTATTATGTTTCATATTTCCCGGGCTGTTACTGCCTTATTGAGAATTGATATATCCTCTTGATTCAGTTTTGGTAATTTGTACCTTTCAAGGAATCTGTCCATTTCTTCTGTCTTCTATTCTGTGAGCGTAAAGATTTTTGAAGTAGGCATTGATAACCTTCTGAATTTTCACAAGGTCTGTGTTGATTTCACCCTCCTCATTCTTTATTGCTTGTATTTGAATTTTTTCTTTCCTCTTTTTGATGGGGTTGACTAGGGGCTTGTCAACTTTATTTATTCTTTCAAAGAATTAGCTTTTTGATTTGTGGATTCTTTGAACTGTTTTCTTCATCTCAATTGAATTAATTTCTTCCCTAATCTTTATGATTTCTTCCCATCTTTGGGCTCTGGGTTTGCTTTGCTCATCCTTTTCTGAATGTTGGCGGTACAACATTAGGGTGTTTATTTGTTCCTGATCTGTTTTCCTTATGTGTGAGTTCATAGCTATGATTTTCCCTCTAAGAACTGCTTTCTTCACATCCCATAAATTCTGACAAGTTGTCTTTCAATTTTCATTGAATTGGAGATATTGTTGAGTTTCTTGATTAATTTCATCTGTGACAGATTTATTGCTGAGTAGGTGTTGTTTAATTTTCATGAATTTAGCGGGCTTTTCTAGTTTCTTTTCTCATTTATTTCCAGTCGTATTGCACTGCGGTCGGATAATATACATAGGATAATTTCTGTTTTCTTGCAGACATTTAAGCATGAGCTATTGACAAGTATGTAGTCTATTTTAGAAAATGAACCTTGTGCAGCTGAAAAAAATGTATATTCAGCTGTGGTTGGGTGGAACACTCTGTATATGTACACCAGGTCCATTTTTTTCAAAGCTCAGGTTCAGTTCTGCTACTTCTGTGCTAACTTTTCATCCAGTTGACCTATCTTTTTGAAACAAGGGGGTATTTACATCTCCTGTTAAGATTGTGGTCTTGGATATTAGATTTTCCATAACCATTAAGATTTGTCTCACATAGTTGTATGCTCCTGAGTTTGGTGCTGCATAGATATTTATGAATGTTACATCTTGCTCTTGAATTTTTCCCCTAACCAATATATAGTGGCCTTCTTTGTGTCGTTTGATCCTTCTTGGTTTGCAGTTGAGACTGTGTTCTACTGCTGCTTTTTTCTAAAGTGCTGGGGCATGTAGTATTGTATTCCATCCTTTGACTTTGAGCCTATGAATGTCCTTTTGAGTTAAATGTGTTTCTTGTATACAGCATATTGTTGGATTTTGTTCCCTAATCCATTCTGCCAGTCTATTTCACTTAATTGGTGAATTGAGTCCATTTACATTGATACTTATAATTGAAATGTATTGACTAATGATTGTCATGATATTTACTTGCTGTTGTGTACTCCTTTTTATACTGTGTTTAATTGTTTATACTGTTTAGTGGTTCTTTCCATTCTTATTCATGGAGTTCTGGTCATTATGATCTCTCTCAAGGACATCTTTCAGTAGCTTGTGTAGGGGTGGCTTTGTCATCATGAAATTCTTTAGTTGTTCTTTGTCGTGAAGGTATTTCCCTTCTCCATTAAACTTGAAAGAGAGTTTTGCAGAGTCGTTTTGGATGCAATTTGTTTTCATGCAGGACTTAAAGAACTCTGCTCCATGCTCTCCTTGCCTTCATGGATTCTGTAGAGAACTTGGCTGTAATTCTGATGGGTTTTCCTTTGAATATGATCTGCTTCTTTTCTCGATCAACTTTCAGTACATTATTCTTGTTTTGGATTTCTGGGATCTTGACTATTATATGTCTCAGTGTGTTTTTACTTGGGTTGAAGTTATTTTGTGTTCTCTACACTTCGGTTACCTGAATGTTGGATTGTTTCCTCATATTTGGGAAGTTTTATGCTATCACTTCTGCCCATATTCTTTTTATATCATTTGTCTTGACTCCTTCGTTCTCATTGATGTCAAATAATCTCACATTGTTCATGCTGGCATAATCTTACATGTGATTGGTTATTTTTTCCTGCATCCTCACTGTTTTTAAGAGATCCTTTCTCACCTTTTCACTAGCTGCACGAGCATCTTCAAGATCTGAAACTCTGTCTTTGCTTTCACTCAAATGGTTTTGAGTCAAAAATAGAATGCATGAAGCAGAATCAAAAAGATATAGAAGAACTTAAAATCTATTTCTTTTCTGTATTGCTCATTCCAGGAATCTGTCATATTTCTGATCTCCTCTATTTTTTATCAATGTCTTCTTTAAAGATAGCTATTAATTCTTTTACTGCAGTGCTTTTTTCCAAATTGGATTTCCTCTATATATTTGTGGAATTGATTCTCTACTTTGAATGTTATGATTTCAAACAATTCTTTTTTATTTCAGAAATTATTTCTACTTTGAGTTCCTCTTTACCTTTCTACTGTTGTTTCTTTGCATGCAACGCTGTTAATTCATATATTTCAGCTGAAATAGTGATCTCTGCACTTGTTCTGGGTGGGCATTGGGTTTCCTCCATAGATTTCTAGATTTGATTCATTACTTCCCATGATATGTATTCAAAAATTTCTTTTTTTTATTTCAGGCATTAATTCTCATCTGAGTTCCTCTTTACCTTTCTGTTGTTGTTTCTTTGCTTCTGCCTCTGTTAAGTTAATCATTTCAGTGAACTAGTGTCCTCTGTACTTATTGGTGGACTCAAAGCCTGAGATTGCTTTTTGCTCCTTGTAATTGTCATTTTTTATAGCACTGACCTCTGACCTTTAGTGTACATCTTTGGTGCAGTTACAATGTTAACATGTTAAGAGATTAGTGTGCCAGTCTATTCAGTTTGAGATTATCCATTTGTGCCTAGCCTGGATCTAGCTGTTGTGTTCAGTTCCTTTTTGCTGCAGCTCTTCTGGTACAACTGTGAGCCTGTGGTTTCCCTCTGTGCTGTTCCTGGTCCAGAGAGCACTGGAGAGCACAGAAGCTCTCACACGCACTCACCAGGCTGGGCCAGGGTGGTTCAGGTGGCTGGAAATTCAGAAAAATTCTCACTTGCTCAGCGGGCTTAGTGGCAGGAGCTCCGGGGAGTTGCTGGGCAAGTCAGTGTCTCAGCCCGAACACTTGCTCGCTCGGAGGTCTTGGGTGCAGGGACCCCACATTTTGCATAGCGCCCAGGGGGAAGCCAAAGGCTCTCCCACACACTCATCAAACTGGGGTCGTGAGTGGGTGGAGGGCCAGAAAAATTCTCATTCACTTGGCAGACTTGGGGTCAGGGGCTCCGGGAAGTTTCCGGGCAAGTCAGTCTGGGGTGTCTCAGGCTGACCACTCACTCACTCGGAGCTATGTCAATATTCTCTTAATTTTCAAGTTTAACATCTTAAGATCCATTCATCATTTCTAAGGTAAATGCAGAATAATGAACACTATTAGAAATTTTACATAATTTCCCTAAACAATTTAGAAATTCAGTGACGGTTGTTATGTTGTGTATTGCTTTCAAATTCACTGTTCAAGTAAATCTCTTGAAAGAGAAAGTAGGAGGAACTCTTGAAGACATAGGAGTACACAAAGAGTTCATGAAAAAAAATCAAATCACATGGGTAATACTTGAAAGAATCAACAACTAGCACCTCCTCTTATTTTGAAGTATTTGTACAACAAAAAAATTACCAACAGAGTGAAAAGAAAACCTACAAATTGGAAAAAATCATAACCATTAAGCACTCAGAAAAAGGTCTGCTCTCTAGACTTTGTAAAAACATAAAAAAACATTAAGACCTCAAAATTTGAAAACCCAATCCAGAAATAAGCATCAGAGATGAACGCACACTTCTCAGAGGAGGAAATTAGAAAAGTAAATAAACATACGAAAAAATGTTCCACATCACTAGATATCCACAAAATGCAAACTAAAACAGCACTGAGATACAATCTGACCCCACAAAGAATGGCTATTATGAAGCAATCAACCAACAAATGTTGGACAGGCCGTGGGGGAAAAGGAATCCTGCTCCACTGCTGGTGGAGATGCAGACTGGTACAAAAGTTATGGAAACCAGCTTGGCAACTCCTTAGAAATCTAGGACTGGAAATCCCATTCAAACCAGCAATCCCCCTACTGGGAATTTTCCCAGAAGAACTGAAAACATCATACCATAATGATGTACGTGCACCTATGTTTAGAGCAACACAGTTCATGATAGCCAAATCCTGGAAACAACCAAAATGTTAGGCACCTGAGGAATGGATGAAAAAGATGTGGTATTTGTTTTACAATGGAGTATTACTCAGCTATAAAGAATGATAAACTCAAAGCCTTCATATTTCAGTCTATGCCACTTAAAGACATACTCATAAGTGAAAAAAAAAAAAAAACAGACCCACATGTATAAATATCATATAGTCTCCCTCGTGTAAGAACTCAAAAGAAGAAATAAAATGAGAAAGGTATAACAAAATTAAACATAAAGAGAGAATTTAAGGATTAAACAATGAAGATGGGGCCAGGAGAAAAGTTAGGAAAAATGACGTGCACAAAACCATAACATTTATAACCACAAGGTGTTTAAGGCAATGATCCTAAGAATCTTCAGCAGGTTCTTGAAATTAGCATTTAATTGGTAGGATTCTCACCCTGACTATCTATATATGATGATACTTGTGAAATGAGCAACCACCCTAAATAGCAATGTGTAATACTAGGGTCATGCTTGGAAGGCCTGTCATTCTGGTCTTCTACACACATACTGCTTGGCATGTCATATCAATTACTGCTATACTGTCTCCCAAGTAAACATTTGTTTAAAAAATAGGTTAATAAATGAAAACAAGAGTCAAGAAAAAAATGTCATAGGACTCTGCTGCTGCAGTGTTGTATATGGTTTGATTTCTAAATTTCTAAGTATAAATATGTAATTGTTTATTACAATTTTTTTAAAATATTATTTATTTATTTTTTTCTTCTCATTCCTTAGGGATTTAAAGTTTAACATATCAATATTTGGTGAAATTTACCTGCTCCATGCTATGTCTAAGATGTTTGATATTCAGACAGATCGTGAAGTTAAACTCAACTGCCTATGTTATAGGGTTAACAATTTAAGTTTTCAGACCAAAAATTAGAGAAAAATAAGGGCTACAAGGACAGCCAACATTTTCGCCCTAGCCTTTCAAGGTCAGCGAGGACTCAGGAAATAAGAGAACCTGTACTGTAACATCCCTTAACTCAGTGATGTCCCAAATTTTCTGATCAAGAAGATTATGGGGCTACTCACTAAAGTGATCCACGATGAGGTATGCACCTAAATAGAGTCACATAGAAAGGAAACATTCTCTCAGTCTTTCCCAGAGCACAAATTGGTCAAGCCATGGCGATGACTCATCCACATGGCCCCTCATCCACACTGACAGAAAATCTTCAAACTGTGGTACAGTTTCAGAGTAAATCTTAAGGGTATTTGAATGACCTTGTCAGATACAAAAGTTACATTTGTCATTATATAGTTCTTGCTTTATCTTGGTCTTAACCATTCATCAGAAAAATATAATAAAGAGATATGAAAAGTAAAGCCATATCAATATGCTGAGCTATTTCAACATATAGCTCAAGTCAACAATTTCTGACACTGCCAGTCTTGCAGATAACCCAGTACGATTATGGACTACTGGACAAAATTGGGGTATTTTGCTGAATTCATGCACATACTATATCTAGATGACAAGGGAATACCCATCTCTGACAAAACTATACAAAATGGGGATACAAATGAAGGACCATTTTGTATCTGTATATACAAAGGAGTTAGGAAAGGTATACAGCTACTTTCTCTTAATTCAGTGACAAGAAATATTTGTACTAATAGAATTTGTACAGGATATTGTGTCTGCATCTTGTACTATGAATAACCACTATGAAGACAACAATATGAAATGTACTAATAATTAATGAAACTGTCCTAATAATCAGTTTTGAAACTGTCTCATTGCTATTTGTTTCTCAATAAAATTAATAAACAAAAAAACAAAGTGTCTGTGATCAAAATAGTTAAGAAGAAGAAGAAATTATACATTTCAACAGAAAGGCTCTCTGATTCTTCTGTGGGCTAATGAATCTTAAGGAGAATCAACCTTTCCTGCCAAACAGTCTGATTGCAATGATTCCCCACACTCTCTGTATCACTCTGCACTTATAAACCAGTTTCATTGTGTCCAACCTGACTGCAAGCCTAGAAAAGAGCGGAAAGACGGTGACATATATGGTCAACTTGATCTTTGTGTTGCGTCTATCTTTTGCACAATTACAGTGTTCATTGAAAAGAAGATTCTGTCTTGTAGATAGGCAGGATCCACTTCCTGTGCAGTGTTGCTCTGATCCTGTTTCATCATTTGAAATGAGAGTAGGACTGGCTAGGTAGCACAATGGACTAAAGGTCCTGCTCAGGTTGATGCAGGGAACAGGGTTCAGTCCCAAGGGCATGGTGTAGACCTTCCCCCAGGGCATGCTGCAACATCAATTGATATTGGGTGTGGTGACACTCACCTGTAATCCCAACGCTTGGGAGGCTGAAAACAGGAGGATCACTACAATTCCAATCTGTGCCGTGAGACCCTGAAGATGTTTTACTAAATAAAAAATGAGAATGATGTGTCCATAGTATAAGCCCTGAAGCTCTAAAAATAGTAGAAGTGATTAGTATGCATCAGGCACCCTGACCTGGATGGAGGGATTCGCCATTCCAGTCCTTGACGAGGATTTTTCCCCAGGTTGTAAAGGAAGAAGGATGTGTACACAGGGGATTGGGTGATACTGCATAATCATCTGAAAGAGATCCTCAGGTCCCTGCTGAAGTGCCTTCATCGGTTGATAGAAGTGAGCCAACCCAACTTTCTGGAGCCTTTCCATCAGAGGCACCAGTGGGAAAGGCTGTTCAAGTACGATCTCAAAAGGTGAAAAAAAAACTTGGTACAGTATACACTTCATCCTGAGACCGGCCAGAGACAGCGCGGCCGACTCCGCCGTCTTGCTCCATCCCGCCCGCCCCCGCCCAGCTCCTGAGACCGGCCAGAGACAGCGCG
>PVKA01026806.1:0-17212 GCA_004027165.1 Ctenomys sociabilis
CTGCAAGCAAGCAGGAGGAAGGTCTCACATGCTGGTTCTGAGTGATGGCTGAAAGTCAAGATTCTCTGTATTAAGCCTTCATTCAAACAAGGCACAATCAGGCTCATAATAAAATCCTGGCTTATATTGGCATGACAATTATGCACTTGAATTAACTTTTCACTTCTTTAAATGAACTGCCAATTAGTATCTAATTTGGGCTGTGATCAAAGTGTAAGGCATATTTTGATTAAAACCAAATTATTCAAAATATAATGGAAGCAATTACATCTAAGACCTCCAAATGAAAATAAATGACAGAGATAACAGGTGAGAGGAAGAATATGATATCTTACATTAAGGCTAATGTCTGATAAGTATTATGATAGGTGTTTGCCTAGATAGTTCAGTAAAATTTAGTGAGATGTTTGTTCATAATTGCCTGGATATGTTTAAGGGGTTTCATAAGGAATGTTGAAATATTTTTAGCACATCAAGACATGGAAGTCTTTTCATCAATTTGGCTTGTATATGCAAGAAGTAAAATGCTTATTTGGTTGTGCAGTGATTCAAGTAATAATTCCCATTATGACTTCCCAAAATCCTGTGGACAAATTTGGAAGAAAATTATTTTGATAGTTCATCTGTGATATATAACTCTTCTTATTTGAACACAAGAATAAGACACAGTTTTTGACCACATGGACTAATGCTCTATGAAATGAGTAAATAGATTCATTTGACATTAAGCACAGATAGATTAATTTACCTTTGTTATGCTTTAAATCAAATGTGTCTCCCTAAAGTTTTTCGGGAACTTTTAGAAGGTGAGTGGATCCTGGGTGTGCTGCATTCATCCCTGTATCCATCTGCTAGTAAGTTCATAGCTGAGTATGTTGCAATGAGGTAGAGCGGTATCAGAAGACATGGACACTAGAAACCTAACTCCAGTTTGTCCCTTTTCCTCTCTACTTCTTATCTGCTATGTGAGGATCAGCATTCCTGCCCCGTGCCATCTTCCGAGATGTCTCTGCCTAAGAATAAGCCTGCTGTATATGAAGCCTGCTGAAACTCTGAGCCAAAATAAACATCCTATTTTTAAGTTATGGTTACTGTGCCTATTAACCCACCAATGGAAAAGAAACGGATGAAACATTTAAAGAATCAAAGGCAGGATCATTGCTCTAACTATAACTGACTAGGTGGCTCAGAGTAGGAACCTAATTGTGTGAAGCATGTCAAAGGTCAAAGTGCAAGATAAGCCGGGCGTGGTGGCGCATGCCTGTAATCCCAGCACTTGGGAGGCTGAGGCAGGAGGATTGTGGTGAGTTCGAGACCAGCCTGAGCTACAAAGTGAGTTTAAGGTCAGCCTGAACTGCATAGTGAGACCCTGTCGCAAAAAAAAAAAAAAAAAGTGCAAGAAAGACAACAGGCTTTTGAGAGAGTTTGGTTGCTAGTATTGATGAGGAAACACCAACTGCTAATAAAGCATAAACATAAAGGGCAGGCTCGATAGTTTTTAGCTGTGAATGAGAGCTCTGTTGATAAATGAACTTTGAATCATGTATGCAAAAACACAACAAAACATTCTATTTTGTCCATGTCCTATATTTTGTGAGCCTGGGCTTTAATTCAGTGGACTAACTGAACATGTAGAATAATTACAAAGATATCCCAACATTAAAGGTATGATATGCACTTTTAGACAGTTTTACAGTGAAATTTATGAGCTAAAAGTGGAACTAAATTGTGTGAAGATTTTGTAGTTTGGACAGAAAGAAAATAAGTGTAAACACAGGGCCAAGAAAAGGTATCAGTGCTACTGAAAAGAAGCCAGTCCATTTGAATCAGAACAAGAGGAAAGATACCTGAACTGAATGTGTGCATCCTCAAAAGTTTGATAAATTCAGGACTGGAGCATTTTGAAGGAGAATTGGTCATTGAAATTGTCTAATTATTAGAGAGATTATTTATTGATAAGTTCATGGCTGAATGTGTTGTTAGAAAGTGGGTCCTGGACAGAAGAACATGTCTGTGGAGATTTGATGTGACACTGTTTAATTTTGTTCCAAATGTACCTGTATTTTTTTCTAACTGTCATGGTATGGAAAGCTTTCTTTTGCCCTGATTTGAAGCTTGATCAATACGGAATACAATTATCTCAAATCATGAGTAAAACAAACCTATACACCTTTGCCTCTCTTTTTAGTTTGTGTCAGTAGCAGGTAAGTGATTAATGTACTACTTCCACGAAAATGATATGAGTAATCATTACATTCTTATAGAATATAAAAGCATAGTACTACTCAATAATTTAAGAAATACTTTTTTGAACTAGAGAATTCATCATTACCATTACACAAAATAATTGTAAAAGCTTTGATTATGCTAACTCTACAATTCTTGAGACATGAAGAATTAGTATAGCAGATTGTATTTCAAACACTATAGTTAACAAGTTAGTATGCATCAAGGAATTGTGAAAGGTAAGTAAAATATATCCAGGCTCCCTTAGAGAGAGACTAAGCCTCACTTAGAAAGAGACTAATCTCGGTGAGAGCTCTGAAACTGTATTCATTGGGTCTTCTCTTCATTTCTTTCAGCCCTGATTCAAAACATATAAGTTGCACACAACCTAGGGCATGGAAGATGACAAGGAGTCAATAAGACCACCTGTTGGACCTCTCAATCCTCATTTGAGCCAGTTCCCTGGCCCAGTGTGTGTGTGTAGCTACCTCCATCAGTCAGGCCTGGTGTGGTGTGGAGCACTGTGGCAGAACTCCCTGTAGAGAGGCTAGAGGCAAGACCCACCAAGCTAATCCAGGAGCAGAACATCTTGCCAGAGTGGCACAGTGGGTTCATTTGCAAGGAGTGCAGCAGGAAAGCATGGAGCACATCAGCCAGATTGAAGCCACACCCACCTGACTAAATTTGAACTTGGTAGATCCAGACCTGGTGCTAAGGTAATAACTGCACCAAAACTCTATACCAAAGATAAGAAGATACTGCTATACAAAAAGACAAAAAGAAGGAGCAAAGTACATTCTCAGGCTCTGAGCACACCCAGAACAAATGCAGGAGACAATAGCGTAGAAGACATTGGAAATCACACAACTCAAATCTCTGAAATAATAGCATATGAAGTAAGGAAGCAACTGCAGAAAGATATAGAGGAAATCAGGTCATACATAGTTTCTGAAGTAAAAAAGAAATGTTAACTATAATGAGAGAATTACTAAGTGCCTCTAAAGAAGACACTGACAAAATAATAAAGGCTAATAGGAAAATTATGGAAACCTTAAATGAGCAATATAAGAAAGAAATACAAGACATGAAACAGATTCAAAAAGAGATATACAGGAAATTTAAATCTCAATCACAAGAGGACAATACTATTTGAATGAAAGTGAAAATGGACTTTCATACCCTGAAGAAACCATTGCAGCTAATGAAAAGATAAGACAAAATCTCTTAAAAACATCTCAGATGCAGGAAAAAAAATTCAACATCTGCAAGGTGATGCAAAGATGCCACAATGAGAAAGGAGTCAATATAATGATATAAAATAATTTGAGCAGAAGTAATCGCAGTAAAATTCCAAAATATGGGGAAACAATTTGATATTCAGGTGACCAAAGCATATACCACTCCAAATAATATCAATTGAAACCACAAACAGGCATATAATAAAGATCCCAGTAATTCAGCACAAGAACAGTAAAGAAACAATAAGAACACAAGAATAGCAACTAGAACAATACAAGCTGCTAGAGAAAATAAATAGATTTCATTTAAAGAATAACCCGTCAGAATAACATTATATTTCTCTTTACAAACCATCAAGTCAAAAAGAGCATGGAGGAAAATACTACAAGCCTTGCAAGAAAACAAATTCCAACTAGACTGCTATACCCTGAAATTCTCTGTTTCAAGTTCAGTGGAGAAGTGAAATACTTCCATGAGAAAGAACAACTAAAGAATTTCATGATGATAAAGCCAACTCTACAATGACTCCTAAAAGATACTGTAAAGCAGGATCAAAATGATTGCAACTCCATAAATAAGAATGGAAAGAATCCACCAAATAGGGCAAACCCACACAGGGAAAGACACAGGAGAAGAAGAGGCATACAACATCAGGTAAATAACATGTCAAACATAAGTCAGTAAATCTCAGTTATAACCATCAATGTAAATGGACTCATTTCACCAATTAAAAGTAATAGAGTGGCAGAGTGGATTATCAGGAAGCAAAATCCAACAATCTGCTGTACAAGACTACATCTATCAATTGATTGGTTTATTCTCAAAATTTTGTCTAGCTGGATATTTCAATAGTTCTATGATTTGTGCCTCAGGAACACAACTGTTTTCATGAATTATAAATAATGCTTGGTGCTGGGTTTATGGCTTATTGACTTAGAAATAAATTTTCTGCAAGATTAGAATTTAGTATAGATGTTGCCAAAGTCCTTATTAATTTAATGTGGGGAAATCTGAGAAATCATGTACTAAAAAAGAAAAGCTATTCTTCACTATACATCTTCATTTTGGAATGCATGTATAAAAGAAACGTGTGCATTGTTCTCAAATTCTGTAATTATTTTACAGAAAAATTCATTTAATTCACATTGACATTGTTAAATCATAAATTCTCTTTTCTAATTCTAGAGAAGAGTACAAGAAAACTAAGACATCTTATTGGGAAATATCACTTTTTGTGTTAGGTTCTAGATATTTCTTTAAAATAGGTATTTAATTGATAGTTCTTAATTGAGCCTCCGATCTGCTTCTTGATTTTGAATTTTCTTGTATTAATGTTTAGGTTCGGATTTTGTTATGCAGTTTTTGCTGTTTTTAATGTGAAGATATATGCTCTTGTTTTTATCATTCTTTTGTTATCAGCACTGCTGCGGTCTGAAATTTCACACTTCTTGTTATTTGTTAAATCCTAAAATACTATGGGTAGGTTTCAGACCATAGCTCTTGATCCTTAATTTTGTTTTTGAATTCAGTGAGGTTTCTTGATGTGTGTATATGGGACATACACGACAATCTTCACTGCCCTCTGCATCATCATTGTAGGAAATTTATGAACATAATACTTATATTTTATATAAAAAATAAAAAATATCCAGTAATGTAACACTAAATTTAAATATTTAGTTCTTGAAGCAGAAATTAAACATTTAATGTGGTAAATGAAATATATAAGAAAAATTATAGGTATAAATTCTACATTAGGAAAATCAAATGCCTTTGGGCTTTGCTAGTAAGTATATGTGGAATGAGTAGTAAAACAAAATGAATTTTGAGACATAGTGTTCAAATTTGTTCCAAAATTTTATATTAATGTATGCACATTAATATACGATTATGAACACATAATCATATATTAAATGATATGGCATATATCATCTTACTGATACATTAAAACATCTAACATATAATACTTCCTTAAATTTAAAATTAGAGATTTCACAAAACAAAAGGTATCAGAAAATAAGGATTAAAACAAGGCAGGGAATTTAACATACATTTTCTCATTTTCAAGACCTTACTAACTAATAAGCAATTTTTTGCAATAAAAGGCTTAGTGATATGGATTTGCACTAAATCAAATTAACAATAAATCAAATCATCAGTCTTTTTAACTTTTTCATAAGCCATTCTAAATAATTGAAGATATGATGTTTTTAATATTGTATTTGAAACCTATAAATTAAGTCTGCTTTCACCATGATCAGAAAAAAATAAGTCTTTCTAACTTGATAAAATAATTGTGCAAAATAATAAAAAATAATGTTACAACTGAAATGGTAATTCATTTAAACTCCAATAAGTTTATGACTCTAAAACTGATTTTTAACATCTGTACAAGTCATTGGAAAGACATCAGTGGTTGTAGCATATTATTAAAAGCACTGAAGTGATAAGAAACTAAATCAGTTCTTCCCTTTTTCATGCCAACAAAGAAGTATAGAATTGCTTCAGCATAAAACATATTATTGAAGGAAAAAGGTAAATTTAACTTTTGTGTTCATTTTTATTTTGTAAAATTGTCATCAGTTTCACAGTACAAATATTCAATATACAATTATCTTACTATTTGCAGAAGAAATGTGCAAGTAATTTTATATAATCCTGCATCCTGTGTTTCATCAAAGAACATATCAACTAAACCACAAAATCATGAATAAAGTGTAGCAGTTTATAAAAGATATCAGTGTAACCTACTATTTAAGTTGTGGGAAGTAATAATAAGTTTGGAAACCATCATGAGGAAAGAAAATCACAATAAAAATAAATGCACTAAAGTAACAAATAAATGAACATTGCAAAAATATTCAGATATCAGTATTTATAGAAATATATATCAGCATATGCTGTTTATTGAAGTAATGACTATGTTTGAGGGGTAAGTATATCCTTTTAATGTACTCCAGAGCTGAAATATAAATTCTATATACCTTACTCCTAAGTAACATTTCTGGCAGTACAGTGTTATAAAAGTAAAGCATTTTTAGGGGCTGGGGAGATGGTTCAGTAGAATAAACTCTTTCCTGGCAAGTGCAAGGGTCTGAGTTCTAACAGACCCAGTTAAGCTGAAAAAAAGGAGGGGTAAGGGATAGATAAAAGAAAAACATTTTTAGTAGGGCAGTTGAATCAAGAAAGAATATTGTCTCTTGTCCTTAGCTATTAACTGGCATGATAAAAGACTAAATTTTGCTGCCTTAAACTTACCTATGAATGACAATACAAGGTCCTTACCCTGCTACATGGTTGTTGAGAATGTAATCTAGTATAATCAGTAAGGAAATTAATGTGAGGAATTTTCAATGAATCAAAATTAGAAATCATGTATGACCCAGCTATTCCCACTCTAAGCTGCTTTCCCAATGAGCGTAAAACACCACACTGAGGGCTGGCCAAATAGCTCATGGGATTAAATCACCTTCGAACAGGTGTGGGGGCCAGGGGTTCAATCCATGAGCCTGCAGTGCCAGCCACACTCCTGGGGCACAATGAAAGGGCATCGACACTGGGGGTGGTGGCAAGCCTGTAATCCCAGCACTTGGGAGGCTATAAACAGGAGAATCAATTTGAATCTAATCTGTGAGACCCTGAAAACCCTGTAGACCCTACCCTAAAATACAGAAAAAATAAATAATAAATAAATAAATAAAAACACCACAGTAGTTTTCATTTACAGTAATGTTTAGCAATACAGTTCATAACAGCTAAATCCTGGAAGCTATCTATATGCTCAACAGATGAAAATATCTTTACATAATGGAGTAGTACTAGTTGAACAGAAACATACATGGGAAAGGGATGTGATTCAGTGACACAGCATCTGCCTTACTATGCCAGGTCCTGAGTTCAATTCCCAGTGAGAGAGAGAGACAGACAGACAGACACAGAGACAGAGACACAGAGAAAGAGATTTGAGACATTTGGAAGAAAATTGATTCACCTAGAAAATATAATTTGGAATCAAATAAATTGGACATACAACTTGAAATACTTTTATCTGATATATAGTAATAAAATGTATAATAAAAGATGAACAGGAAAAAGGATAGATCTTCTGTCAGTGAGAAAGGGTCCAAGAGGTTAAGGGTGAGAAGAGAGGATGTGGTAATGAGAAATTAAAAAACATGGCTATGTCATAAAAAGAAACCTAATACTCTTAATGAAAGAAAACAGTATATGTCATAAATATGAGCTAAGAATATTAAAATGATAAAAAGAATGGATATCTTGAAACTTTTCTTTTTCATATTTTTAGGGAGGGGTCTACAGGGTGTTCAGGGTCTCACTACTTGTAGAGATCAGACTTGTAGTGATCTGCCTGTTTACAACCTCCCAAGATCTGGGATTACAGGCACACGCCAATACACCCAATCTCACTTGCACCTTGGGGGCAGGGCCTGTACAGCAGGCCAGGGGATCAAACCCCTGGCCCCTGTGCCTACTTGCAGGAGTTTTAATTTGCTGAGCTGTTTGGTTGACCCTTAAAATGTTTTTTAACCACAGAGGGAAAAATGTGGGTGGGAAGGTGCTACGATTGGTGTGTATTTGTCCCCACAAAGCTTCACGTAGTCATTGAGGTGCATTTCTATGGTTTATGACTAATTCAAGATCCAAAGCTGGCATTATAGGTCTGAGTATTGTTGAGATTATGGATATGAGTGCTACACCCAGCTGCGGCAGATAGCCTGAATATAACATATGAGAGATAGAGAGACAGACTTTCTCTCTTTTACCATTGCTACCTCTACTCCTCCCTTTGCTATTTCACCACCTTTCATCACCTTGAACTGCTGCCCTCTGCTACAAAGCACTCTGCCTTGGAGCCAGCTTTATATGGGCTGAAACCTCCAGTAACTTGGAGTTAAATACACACGCCCTTTCTTCATTTTTCATGTATTTGTCCCAACAATGACAGAAGAGTAACTGAGATAGAATTCGATACCAGTGAAGCGAGGTCATTGCTGTGACTAAATATGACCATGTGGATTGCAAGATTTTGGAAATGGCTTATGGGAAGAGATAGGAAAGATTTGGAGATATCATCTATCAGCAAAACCTGGAACAATTTGGCTGTTCTGTGTGGTAGATACTGGTCACCACACAGAAGATTGTTAGAAATCCTGCCTATGAAGACCAGGCTGGGAGGTTTCTTCTGGGAAGAAGGAATGGTTAGTGGACTCTTGACAATGTACGTTTTGGATTGGCAGAAAGTTTGTCTGCATTCTGTTCATTTCCAGAGACTTTGCCTGACACTGAGGTTAAGTGCCATGGACTAATTAATCTTTCAAAAGAAATTTCAAAAAAGGCACTGAGGCAGTGGCATGGCTATTGTTGGGGGCTTCTAGCTAGATTTATGTTCAGAAAGAAGAGTGAAGAACCCAGCAAGATGATTTAAAATGCTGTGAGTTTTGCTAGAAAGGAAGGTTCAATAAAGCAGTGAAATACAAAGACAGAGCTGAGAAGATCTCCATTGCAAAGAAGAAACAAGAAGCAAAAGGATGGCCTGAGGGTATCATAGGAGGCAGCAGGTCTACACCTTTTATAGCCTCAGAATTGGACAGGAAAGGGACTTTTCCTTGAGGGGAAAGCTGTAGAGCTTCATGTTTCAGAATGGTGACAGTGGCCACACCAGGTCCAGAACGGCACAGGCATAGAGAATTTATTCCTCAGAAGCAGGCTATGAGGGCTCAGTGATTCAGGCACACCACCCCAACAGCCTAGAGAGATGAAAACCTGGTTACTACTTCATCTGGCAGCAGATGTTAGCATCACCTATGTGGCACTGGTATTGGATGCATTTAGAATGCAAGAGCTCTGAGGTTAAGAAAGCTTCCATCTAGATTTCAGAAGAAGGCCTGTAAGGCCAGGCATTGTGCCTCTGACAGAGAAGTGTGTAAAGCAGTGAGAGAGAAGTCTATTCAGTGGAAACCCCAGAAGACTGAAAAAGCCAGGAACATGGATCATTTAAGAGATTCTGCAAGGCGGGAGCAAAGCCAGTCTAAGAGAGAAGCCATGGATGCCATAGGGGCAGGGTTATATAAAGCCTTTGGAGCTCACAATTTACCATAGATTGCTTTGAATTGTTCCACATGGAACAATACAATTTAATGCTGCCCTCCTGGATTTTGGACTTGAGTATGGCCCAATGCTTTGCGTCCCCCTGTTGTTTGCAACTTTTGGAATGGTAATGTATATCTTGGACCTTTGAATGTTGGATTTAATTTTTTTGTATAGGAGCTCAAAGATAATAGTCTGCCTTAGGGCTTGGAGGAGACTTGGGACTTTGACTTTTCAGCAATGCTGAAACTGTTGGGACTTGGATAACTCTTGCAGATGGACTAAAATATCTTTCGCATAAAGGTATGGGCATGAGTCTTTGAGAGCTGAAGGGGGAATGTTATAGTGTGTGTATTTTTCTCCCCAAAGCTTCACGCAGTCATTGAGGTGCAGTTCTATATTTTGTGATTAGTTCATAATCCAAGGCTGGGATCATGGGTCTGAGTATTACTGGAATTATGAATGTGAGTGCTACACCTCGCCTGGCACAGACAGCCTGAATGCAACGTAAGAGACAGAGACAGACTTTCTCTCTGTTTCCATTGTTGCCCCTACTCCTCCCTCTGCTCTTTTGCTGCCTTTGCTTCCAGGAACTGCTGCCCTCTGACATTTGTCAGTCTGGATTGACACCAGCTGAATATGCACTGAAACATCCAGTAACTGTGAGCTAAATGAGCCTGTTCTTCCTTCTGGATGTCAGTTACTTCTTCCAGCAATAAGAGAAGAGTGAGACAGAAGGGAAAGAAGATGAATAAAAAAATGAAACAAGCTGTAGGATGTCCCTAAACCTACTTCCCAAGATGAATGTGAACTTCATATACCTCAAGCATATACTAATAATATTAAAAAATTAGAGTGTATTTTTTTTTCCTTTCTGATACAGGGCCTTGATTTACAGTTCAGCTTGTCTTCAAACCTCACTGTAAGATTATCCTCCTGCCTCAGTCTCTCAACTTCCAAGATTACTCTGTGCATCAGTGAATATTGATCTTGAACTTAAAAATAAAGGAGAGAAAACAGAGATATTAACAAACATAGAGTAAATTAGCACAATTGAATAATTTCATTTTACATCGACAATCAAAAGATCAGTGAAAAATTAGAAGCCTTGAGTGTGTATTCACATAACTACAAAGTCACATAGCTACAAGAACATACCACAAGTTTATGAATGTGCTGGAAAAATCTTAACATTTTTCTCAGAATATTATAAATTAAATGGTTGACAGATCAGAAGTGCAGAAAGTTTGTACATACCAAAGAAAATTCGCTGAATGCCTTATGCAATTTTAATCCAGCTAAAAGCTATATCCAAATATTTTTATAAAAGGAAAACATAATGTTGATGGTATTCCATTTACACAGTAGGATGAAACATCACTATTTATGCATCAGTATAATTATTTATGACATTTCCATACATTAGCTGATGGGAGCTTTTTAGTGGCTATCTGTAGAACACAGATATTATCTCAGAAGGAGTGGAGGGAGATGCACTGGAATGAATGGTTTATTTTGTCTCATCTTTCAATCTACGGGATAATGTGTGTTTTTAAGGAATGATAACTTTGAGATGTTTATCAACAGTAAATTCACCTGGAAGAGGAGGAAGAGAGGTGTGAGGGAAAGGGGAGAAGAAAAAAAGAGGTAAGATGTGTGCCTAGCTTCTCCCCAAGATGAATGTAAACATCATGTAGCACAAACATGTACTGTAATATAATAGATTAATATAATATAATATATATTATATCAATATGTAATGTATTAATATATAATTTATAATGTGCAATAAAATACATAATATGTAATATGTAATATAATATATTTTCAATAAAATTATCAAAATACCTATCTCAAATGTAAATCTAGCAAACATGAGACTCTGTCATCTCCATGCCATGCAGGACACTGAGAACACACTGAAAAACTCAGTTTCACTTTTTCCTCTGCTCCAGGGTGTGAGTCGAACACTACAATGGTCTATCCCTGCCACAAAGTAAAGATTATGTTACTTTATGTGGCAAAGAGATTTTGCAAAGGGAATCAGGGTTCCCTGTTGGTGTACGTGGATCAACAGGTTCTTCTAATGATTAAAGCACAACCACTTTTCAACTCGCTGGGACAGGGAGCCAGGTGCAAGAGGCACTCTACGCCTGGTCTTCAAGGAAGAACTCATAGATTCCTATAGTGGTAAGGGACTGTATTCTGCCAACAATCAGTGAGGCTAAGAGAGGGCCTAGCCCTCAGAGGACCTGGTCCTCGGATGAGATCCCAGTTCCAGCTGAACTTTAAATGCACACCTCTAAAATCTCAAGTAGAAAAACATGTTTAATTTGTAGCAGTTTTTGTAAAATCTTAGGTAGAAGATACTCTTATATCTGTAGCAATTTGTGATATAGAAAGAGGATATTAATGGACAGATTACTGTAGGGATGTTTTTGAACTTCCTCCTGGGAAGCTGTGATACAGTTTGTTTGTAGCAGTTTTCATGGCCTTATGTAAGTGTTAATAAACTTACATTCATGAACTTGGTAAGGTGAAGAAAATATGATCACTTATTTTGTTTAATGAATTATCTTAGAGGGAAGAGCTCTTATATATGAATAAGAAATAAGGAACTAAGAATATGTTATAAAATTTTGTCATATTATTCTTATTTGTTTGTAGCCATGTAAAATGCTTCTGAAATGTTCCAACCACTTCACACTGCTGTGACAAAGGACCATGTACTGGGTGTGCATAAATCACAGAAAGATTTTCTTCATACATCCTGTGGCTTAAAGTTTACAGTTGTATTACCCATGTGGTTTTGTCATGAAGAGGCCCTCTTCTGAGTTCTAGGGGTCCAGATTCTCATTGTGTGGTGACAGGACCAGGTGAACAGCTTTTATGAGAATAACAATGCCACACATCAAGGCACCATACTCCTGTGTTAATTATCTAAGATCTGCACATTAAAATAAACAAATCTCAGCATATTTTTTATATAGGGTCAAAACATTTAATCCATAACCAATTTTATTCTAGGCATAATATTTTTGTCCCATTTAATAAATTTCAAACTGTTAATGTTAAAGGAAATTATCAATTATATATATATATATATATATATATATATATATGTTCTTGAATAAAATATATTATTAAAGCAGCTGCAAATATTGATGCAATTCTAAATTATTAGAAAAATATCAATAAATAAGACCTCAGGAGATGTGTTCCAGAATAAAACAAATCAGTGACAGGAAGGATGGAAAAGACAAAATATATTTTTAAAAAAATTAAAAGAAAGAAAGCACACAAATCAGAGACTATCTCAGTTATTCTTCTTTGATTGCTGGGACAAATACCCAACACCCAAAATGAAGGAAGGAAAGGTTTCCTTAGCTCACAGTTACTGCGGGTTTCAGTCCACACTCGACTGCCTGCAAGGCAGATTGGAACACTGCAGAGAGCAGCAGTTCATGGTGGCGGACCAATGCCGCAGAGAGAGAAAGCCTGGCTCCCTTATATTACATTCAGGTTATCTGCCCCCAGTGGGGGGTGTGGTACTCACACCCATAATCCTAGTAATACTAAAACCTACCATCCCAGTGGATCATGAGTTAATCTCAAACTCTAGAGGTCCCCATCCCATGGCTGCATGAGGCCTTTGGGGGGACAACTAGACACAAATGACAACAGAGACTGTATCAGTTAATGTAAATTGTCAGTTTGATGAGGTTAGAAGACTCCTGGGGAGGTGACTGATTGTGCAGGCCTTAGCTTCATCCTCATGAATGAGTTAACTCATTCCTGACATGATAGCTGAATGTTTTATAAGAAGATGGATCCAATCAGAAGAAAATGGGTGATGGAGGATGCCCCTTAGTTCTATATTCATGTGCCTTTCTTCTTTAATGCTCTCTGTATCCTGGAGGCAATGGATTTGTCAGATCTTCTACTACCATGATAACTGGGCCTTGGAATCCACCAAATATCTACCAAAACCCGTGAAAGTGTGAGCCAAAATACCACTGCTGAGATGAGTACTGTCAAATATTTTCTCCCAACAATGAGAACAATGATCAACCAATAATATACAACTGGATACCGTAGAAATAACCAAAATAGGGCAACAGAAGTTTAGCTTATTATTGGCCTCTTTTGCTGATGGATATGATGATAAAGCAGGAAAAGTGAAGTTAGCAATAAATTTAAAATTCTTTTTTTTATGTTTAAGATATTTGACATACATTGAGAATCTTATATTAGAGCTTTCTTAAGCTATACATTGGCACACAGATGTACAGTGCAATTGAGAAGTTTCCTAAGCAGTTGTTTCAACTTGAATGTTTTACACTTACTACTAATGCTTGAGTTCCTACAGCAAGAGAAATTGAAACTTTGGGCTTGAATGAAGGTGATCAGTAAAGGAAAAACATGGCATTGTGTGTTGATGACACAGTGACATTCCTCTCAATTGATTTCTACAGTTTAATATGTGTATACTGAAGTATAAACTCCATCTCTGCTATTGAGTAACCAGGAGAGACTACATTATTTTCATGGAAATTATAAGGACAACAGTTTTTAGTATCTTGACAGAGACCCAAGACTTATGTATTGCTGAGTTAGTCAAGGAGCAAGTATTCAGGGGATTTAGACTAAATGAGAAAACAAGTAAACATAATGAAATTTGGGATAGAAAAATCAGTGTACTAATTGTTTTAACCCAGGCTTTCCTTCTACATTGGTGAAAAAAAATTACTCAAAAATATGATAGTTTAACAAACTTTTGAATATTTTATGCTCTTCATAGCATTCAAGGAATTCAGAAAATTGTACTTGGGGTGGCAGAAGTAGATGTGTTATATCCAAAATTACCTCTTCCTGATATGTGTACTAAGTGTGTGGTCCTTGGCTAATCTCATTGTGCATATGAAACAGGGTACCTACTCTCTTTATCATATTTCTTGGTCTTCCCACATGAGAATTACTCAAACTAGTCCCACTTTTAATTATACATACTGAAAAGTGCGCTATAGTCAATTATATAGAAATCCATCTACTCACATCGATAAATTTATCTGCTCATGAAAATGTGTATTTGTATATGTACATGTGGTAGATTGACTTGCAAAACACTTCCATACTACATTTTCATTATAGAGAAAAATATTTTTAACTATCATCAGCCTTTACCATCTTTGTTCAGTTCTTTGTTCTGGAAGTAAATATTTTCACTTACCTTTAATTCTAACTCACACAGAGGCTATTTTGTTTGCATGCACTCTTTTTTCAGAGGTTTAACTCAGTGTTTAATTTTGTACCCTGTATTTTTCTTTACTTACATTACTTGTTTTTCTAATCGTATACTACTTTTTGGTATTAAGTCCTATCTCTGAGTTCGTGAATTACACATTTATAACTTCTGCAAGATCATTTACCTATATTCATGCTCTAATTATAGATCTGCATCTGCATAATATTTACCTCAGCATTAACATAGCAAAACTTTACTTCAGCTCTTCAGTATCTCTACATTAAGCACTATCTTTTTCTTCCCTCATGAAACACTGATATCTAGTTGACTTTAGCAAATGTAAAATGGAGTTATATTTTTATGAAATCTAACATTACATTTGTCAGTCTCTTTATTCAAGTGTCAAAATACATTCAGAGACCAGTCACTTTCAGTATTTGTTCTAAGCTATTTCAAGTACTTGAAAACATGCCTGGAGTGCAATATTAAAATTGCGGTGTTAACAAAGTGTGCCATTTTTTCGTTCTAGTAAAACAATATTTAACATTTAATATGAATACATCAATTTTACATACATATCTTTGATAAATGTTCATTAGGAGACACACATGATTAATTTCTTATAGGAAGTTTACTAGACAACTGCTTGCAAAATATTCCTAAGATTTTTTTTAGTGTGTACCATCTTATCATTGCAGGACAAGGATACAAAATTTAGAAGTTGAATTTTTATTAGAATATGCTGCTCTCTGTGCATTGTACAATCATCTTGGGGCCTGGGGACAGCCCATAAGACAGTTCGCTTCCATAATTAATCTGCTTCTGCAATCTTCTGCTACCTCTCCACCTCTAATTACCCTTTCCTCATTTTAATTCTTATTGCTATTATTTCAGTTTGTGCTATAAAAAAGGAAAGTTTGATGCATTTGTAGGAAAATGAATGCATCTAGAAAATATAAATGTTGCCTGAAATAAACTTGACACATAGGCTAAATACATACAGTGTCTCTCTTTTGAGTAATTTGAAGTACAAAGAGGTCAATAGAACATTGGAGCTCTAATTCAACTTAGCTGTTATCCCTTGGATATTTTTCCAGAAGAACTGAAAACATTATGCTACACTGATATATGCACCCATGTTTATAGCAATTTATCAGAGCTAAATCTTGAAAACATCTCAAATGCCTGTCAACCAAGGAATGGATAAAAAAGATGTGATTTTTTACACAATGGAGTATTATACAGCTATAAGAAACTTGAAGTTTTTATAATTAAATGATGCAACTAGAGACCATACGAGTAAATGAAATAAAACAATCCCACATGTGTAAACACCGTATTGTCTCACTAGTGTAAGAACCTAAAAGATTAAATAATATCTGAAAGGTAAATTAGAAATGTGAAAGGAAAAGAAACTATTGAAAAGGAAGAAAGAACTGGGATGAGAAAAAGGAAAAATGAAAGAATGAAGGGATAAAGATTTCTAAAACAGACTGTTTGAAAAGAAGGAGCAATTAGGATGAGGAAAACAATAAAAGAAGAAAGAAAAAAGATATTTTCATATATATACAAAACAGCTTGAATAATTATACTGCTGATTTCTGGTGATCTATTAAAAGGAACATTTATTGCTTTAATTTTTTTTCCTTTTTAATTTCTTATAAAATTTTTTAAATTTTATTTTTTATTTTATTTAAATACAAATATCAATCAGACAGTTTTAAGACACCTTAACAAGACAGATTCGATAAATCAATACATTGCAAACTGTTTTCAGAATGTTTTGGTATTGTACAAGGTGCATACATGATATTATACTTACAGACATTATTATAGCAGATGTCTCTTCTCAGTAAATTAAGAGTGTAGCTGTTTACTTATTTTTTATACCTGAAGTATATCAAAAATTCAATAATTATTTTCCTATTGATTGACCATAGTACTAGAAGCCAAAAAAATACGGAATGCTTCACGAATTTGCGTGTCATCCTTGCACAGGGGCCATGCTAATCTTCTCTGTATCATTCCAATTTTAGTAATAATATATATTATATACTGTTTTGTTTGAGATCATATAAGAAAAACAGTTTACTCTGCAACAGATATTCTAAAAGTAGATGAATGGAAAATAACTTTTCTAGACCCTTGATGAGCCTGAGAATAATGTGAGAGACTGTTTCTTAGAATTCTATTTTACCCATCAGGTAAATGAGGTACATGATCGCTAGAACTTTGATTTTCTTTTCTCAGCTGATAATTGTGCATGCTTTTACAGGATCAGGAAAATGTTTGTGTAGGCAATAATTTTCATAAGAAGAAAACTAGTAGGATTAAAGAGTCATTACAATGAAGCTAGATGCATCATATTTATGTTTTAGATTTAAAATATAAGGA
>PVKA01026806.1:17312-31391 GCA_004027165.1 Ctenomys sociabilis
CAAATGTGTATTTTATCTTCCTAAATAAACATAAAATATTTTTATATCCTTATTAATCTTGTATGTTATTTTTAAATGAGTTAGATTTTTTAAAAGAAAAACATAAACTATTTGCCTAAGTAAATTCTCAATCTTTTCATCAGTTTTATTTTAACATTTTCCTTTCTGGAAGTGAGTACCTAAATGCTCACTAAAATTAATAATTTGAGAATGTTATGACAAATAGCACTAAGATCATTAATTATTTAGAACATATAAAAAAGTGAATATTTTACATACAGTTTGAAAATATGTGCTGCTGAAGTGAGCACTCTTATAACTTTTTAAAAACAATTTTGGATCCTTTCTGGAAATCTTAAAAGTCTAATGTAAAGACATCATGCAATATAACAACCACTGTTTAATTCTTACTATTTTGTTTAGTGAAATTTGGTATCATTTTTAATTACTTAACTGTTTTATATTTTATTTAAAATATAAATAAATTGAAAAAATAAATTTTGTACAGTATGCTAATAGCCTATAATAATGTAGGCATTAAACATAAACATTATATACCATAAACTGTTAAAAAGTTTAAGTAGTATCTTTCTACATGTCATTGTCTCTATTTCTTTGGAGGGATCTCTCATGTCTAGACAAATGTTTATATGAAGGAACATTGAATTTATAATCCCAAAACTCACTGATTATGATTATAATGTTGATCTTTCATATTCCAGATCTAGAAACTTGTATTACTATTGTCTGAATATATGTAACACTGTGATAAAATAGGAGTAATAGTGGGAAAATAGTCAACCATCCATGGTTGAGTGTTAGTGAAATAAGATACTGCATTATTTTAAATGGAATAGCACATGCTTTATAAAACTATTATCAAGTCCAAGTATATAAATATGATTAAGTGACTACAGCAATCAGTATAATAGCACAGATAAAAAGAAAAACCATCAAGAGGACTTCATGGACAGATTCTGAGTAGGAAAATTATATTCACATGACAGGAAATGAAGACAAAACAAAAGAATCTGAATGTGTTACCTACCCTATGATACATTTATAGTATGTCATCTAAATTATGGAAAATCATATGTTTATTCTGAAAGACATTGGTGAAAATAGTCAATGTAGTTTATCATGGTGAATTGTTAAATATTATGTATAAATGCATTAATGAAAAATAATTGTTGATCATTATTTCATATATGTCTGTAACATAGATATCATAAAACATAAAATAATGTATATAAATTAAGTATGATATATAAATACATTTATATATATGTACCACATATACAGTATATAAATATATACAGTAATATTTTATGGAGGGCTATTTGCATGTGCTCCTCCAATATTTTATATTCACTACTATACCAAAAGTAGTAAAGAATGTAAGTAAGTAACATGGAGAAATTTAAGTTCAAAAAATAGTTAAAATCAGCTATTTTTCAGAAGATATGACAATGTAGAAGCAAATCTGATATGCGTCAAATATGATTTAGAAGCTATATTTTTAGCAATTTTAAAATAAATTTTCTGACACAGATGCTATATACATATACCTTGTGCAGGTTGGCATATATGTGTAGATAAATATAGACCACAGGCTAGAAATCAATTGACTATACCTACATATGCATGTATGTATGCATACACACACACACACACATACACACACAATTGTTTCCTGAAAAAAGGGTATCTATGACACAAAATCTAAAATAGTCATAAGAACTAGAAAACTTTCTTATGAATTCCTCTGGTATTGGGCATTTCGGCTATTTCCAAGATTTGGCTATCACAAATTGTGCCGCTGCTATTAAACATGGATGTACATATCTTACTGTGGTATGATGTTTTCAGGTTTTCTGGGAAAATTGCCAAAATGGGTGCAGCTGGATTGACTGGAACTTCCACTCCTAGTTTTCTGAGGAGTGTCTACACTGATCTACATAATGGTTGTACCAGTCTACATTCCCACCAGCAGTGGAGAACGGTTCCTTTTTACCACAGCCTTGACAGTATTCATTGTTTCTTGATTTCTTTATGATTTCCATTCTTTCTGGGATGAGATGGTATCTTTTCTTCATTTATTTCCAGCTTCATTGCACTACAGCAGATAACATACACGGGATAATTTCTGTTTTCTTGCATATACTCAAGCAGAATAGTATGTGGTCTATTGTAGAAAATGTCCCATGTGCAGCTGAAAAGAATGTATTCAGCTGTGGTTGGGTGGAGCACTCTGTATATGTCCACTAAGTCCATTTTTTAAAAGGTCTGGCTCAGGTCTACTACTTCTTTGCTAATTTTTTGTCTGTTTGATCTATGTTTTTGGGATAAAGGAGTGCTAACATCTCCTGTTAATTTTGTGGTACTGGATATTAGATTTTTCATGTCCATTAAGATTGGTCTTATACAATTGGGTGCTGCCATGTTTGGCACATACATATTTATGACTATTACCTCTTCCTCTTGTATTGTTCCCTAACCAGAATGCAGTGGCCTTCTTTATTTCATTTGGCCACTCTTGGTTTGAAGTTCACACTATCTGGAAACAGGACTACTACCCCTGCTTTTTTCTGAGGTCCTTGGGCATGCAAAAGTGTTTTCCATCTTTTGACTTCCAGGCTATGAATTTCTTTATGAATTAAGTGTGTTTCTTGCAGTCAGAATATTGTTGGATTTTTCTTCCTAATCCATTCTGTTAATCTATTTTTTAAATTGGTGAAATGAGTCCATTTATGTTGATGGTTATAATTGAGATATATTGCCTTATAACTGACATGTTATTTATGCTGCTGTGTACCTCTTTTTTCCCCTGTTTCTTTGCTCTATTTGGTTGGTTCTTTCCATTCTCATTTGTGGAGTTCTGGTCCTTTTGATCCCTCTAGAATATCTTTTAGTAGTCTGTGGAGGGATGACTTTGTCATCATGAAATTCTTTAGTTGTGCTTTGACATATAAGTATTTCACTTCTCCACTGAACTTGAAAGAGAGTTTTGCAAGTTATAGCAGTCTGCCATGAAGTTTGTTTTCTTGCAAGATTTGTCCTACTTTGCACCAAGCTCTTCTTGACTTAATGGTTTGTGAGGAAACGTCTGCTGCTACTCTGATTGATTCCTTAAATGTGGTCTGTTTCTTTTCTCTAGCAGCTTTTATTATATTGTTCTAATGCTGAATTTCTGGGATCTTAATTATTATACGACTGGGCATGATTTTAATTGGGTTGATGCTATTTGGAATTCTATATGCTTCAGTTAACTGAATGTCAGATTGTTTCCCCATATTTGGGAAGTTTTCTCCTATTAATTATGCCTATATTCTCTTTTTATCATCTGTATTGACACCTTTCTCGTTGATGAGAGTCTTATGTTGTTCATCTTTAGATCATCTTGAAGATGTTGGATTACTTTGTCCTGCATCCTAGTTGTTTTTAAAAGATATTTTCTTACCTTTTCATTAGCTGCAATGGTGTCTTTAAGCTGTGAAACTCTAACGTCCCTTTCAGTCCAGCTGTTTTGCTAGCTTGTGGTTAAGGTTTTAATTTCCTGTATATCTCATTGAATCTGCTTCATGCTTCTACTTCTTTTCTAAATCGCTCATTTAAGGACTTCTATTTTTTTGGTAAGTATCTTCTTTAGAAGCACTTAGTAATTTTTTCAATATAATCATCATTTCTTTATACTCCAGATATTAGTTCTAATCTGATTTCCTCTATACCTTACTGCAACTTTTTCTTTATTATTATTATTAATTATTATTATTTAAAGTACTGGGGATTGAACTCAGGATATTGTGCTTGCCAGGCAAGCACTTATTCTATTGAGCTATCTCCCCTGGCCCTGTTTCTTTATTCTAGATGCTATTATTTCAGCTGTGTGATTCCCAATTTCTTCTATGCTAGTGTCTCTTACATTTGCTTTGGGTGGGCTTGGCATCTGAGAATGCATTTTGCTCCTTGGTTTTATCATTTTATGTAGCACAGTCCTCTGATGTTTGGTATAGAGCTTTGTTGCCATTATTACCTTAGCACCTATCGACATTCTTCCCCAACATTGATTCTATAGATAAAGCTGTTACAGTTTTATATTTACAGAAGTACAATTAGCAACACTCATACTGGGCAGTCATATTTAGCAGTTAACAAACCTTTGTAACTAATGGGTTTGTATTTTAGGCCATAAAAACAAACATTATGTCTGTGTAGCTAAGAAGATATTAAATTGGGAATTTGTATTTAAATTAGCTCCCCTAAATTCTGGCTGATCACTTCCCCTTCATGTACATGGTGTCTTTTAAGGAGATTAGATTATCTGGTTACCTGTTGTCTCTTCTCTCAATCAAGAGAGAAAGAGAAAGGATGTTTTCATAGATCTGGGTCTAGCAAAGTGTCTCAGGTTACTGGGTCCAGATTTACCAAGTCTGAACTTGTCAAGGTGGGTTTGGCTTAGGTTTGGCTGCTATTCTCCACCTCTTCCTGTGGCACCACATGGAAGTGAACCCGCTGTGCCCCTCTGGCAAGACGCTCAGCTCCTGGTTTAGTTGGGTGGGTCTGGTGCCTAGCCGGTCTGCAGGAGGTTCTGCTGCATGGTTCCACACCAGGACTGTCTGGTGGAGGAGGTTCCTGTGAGTGTGCAGATGGTCCCTCACACAAAGGTCCTGGGTGCTTGCTGGAAAGGGATCCAGTGAGCATGTGAGCAGACCCCACCACTCCTCAGCCACAGGCTAGGCCTGGGCTCTGGAGGGCAGGATACCTGGTGAGCAGGCAGAGGTATTGTGGCAATGTTGTTGGTGGTCAGTGATTTGGAGCATTTTCATGTATTTATTTGTCTTATGTATTTCTTCCTCTGAGTAGTACATATTTGTCTCAAATGCCCATTTTTGGATTGGGTCTTTAAATATTGGGGCCCTAATGATTTTTAGTTCTTCATATATTCTATATAGAAAACCTTTGAATGAGTGATTACTAGTTGAGAATTTTTTATACAATGAAGTATTACTCAGTTATAAAGAACAACAAACTCAAAGCGTTTGTAGGTAAGTGGATGCAACTTGAAGCTATAGTTATAAGTGAATTAAACCAGATGCACATGTGTAAATACTGTGTTGTCTCCCCAGTGTAAGAACTCAAAAGAAGAAATAAAAATTGGAAGGAAGGGATAATAGACACAGTTAAATGGAAATTAATAGAACTTAAGGATTAAACAATGAAGAGAGAAAAAAGAGAAAAGATAGGAATTAAGATAGGGACAAAATCATACATGTATATATACAAGATGGCTAAGGCAATTGTTCTATGAATTTCCATCAGTTTTTCTTTTAAAGCAGTTAGTGGGTAGAATTCTCACTTTGATTAACTCTCTATGTTAATGTCTGTGAACTAAGCAACTATATTGAAAACGGCAATGTGTATACGGAAACCATGTTTGAAATACCTGTCATCTTGGTCTTCTCAATGTGTACCATTTCTAATGTCATATTAATTATTACTATTGTCTCTTTAAATTAATTTTTAAAAGGTAATAAAAGAAAATGAGAGACAAGAAAAAAATTTAAGTTTTTTTGAAATCATGCAGTACTATTCAAATCATACATCCCATCTTACATAAGTATATCTGTTTATCTGAGCAACAGATTTGATGATAAAAAAGACACTATATCAATCATTATTAATCAACTATTCTTATTTTGAAAATATGTAACCATTTATTATGATATGTTACTATGCTTCTGTATTTCTGTTCTTCTTGCTCTTGTTTTACTTGTCAAAATAAAAGAAAATTACAGTTAAAAAAGTTAGAAAAACTAAAATATATGCCAAACAAAATTGAAAGGAGGCCAAATGTATATTAATAATAAAAAGGACCATGTTTCTTTCAGAGCAGAAACTTTTCATTAAGAAAAAATAACAACACAATATTTTCCCAATCATCAATGATTTGTGACTATTTATTTTCTTGAAGATTTTTAAATTTAATTTATATTTGTTTATATTCATATATAAAATGTCAGCATTATTTTAAAAATCTTCCTAAGTTTTGATTATTCATATTCTCTGATTATTCATCATATTCAAATTATCTAAAAGCTATAAAATTACATACAACTTATACTTGCTTAAAATATGAGCACAGTAATGCAGTAATAAATCAACAAAATTTCCTGGAAATTTTCTAGGAAAAAAAAATGATGTGTTTACAAAAAGTACCCTAAGCGGCTCTGAATTGTTAAAATAGAACAAGAGGTATCCACATTTAAAATACTGTGTAACTGAAGTATAGACAGAATATAATTCCATGTGATAAAGAATAAATATAATTTCAAAATTTTATATGCGCAATTTACATATGATAAAAGCAGTTAATAGGTGAGAGTTAAAAACTGCATTTAAACAAATTTTGATAAATGGAAGAACATATAATACTTCATTTTTTTGTGTTATAAAATATGTACAAAATTGTTAAAGATTTATGTGTAAAAGATGAAAACATAATGAATCCTAAAGACAGCTATATTTTTGAGGGCCAAACAAATAGCTCAGCCGGGTTTCCATCCCTGGGCCTGTTATGCAGGCCCCGCCCTCAGGGCTTGCTGAGACAACAATTGAGGCGCGTGGTGGTGTTCTCCTATAATCAGAGCACTTAGGAGGCTGTAAACAGGAGAATCACTAGTAGTGATCTGATCTAGTAGTGAGACCCTGAATACCCTGTAGACCCTTCCATAAAATACAGAAAAATAATAAGTAAATAAAAATCTTCTAAAAGACATTTGTATTTTTAAATCATGCAAAAGGTAATGTTCTTTTCAATGGGAATGTTTTAAGTAAGGAAGAGATCTTAAAATAAGCAAGAAAAACATTGCAAATGAGAACTTAGAAAAGGAGAAATATTTCATACAATAATAAATAGCACTCAGAAATTCAGAAGTTAAGGAGCAACAGTGAAATTACCAGTAAGTAATGGCATGAGGAGACAAAAATATTACAAGCTTTTGTGAAAGTGTTAGAAAATAGAACACCAAGTTGCATCTTGAGGCCGGGCGTGGTGGCGCATGCCTGTAATCCCAGCACTTGGAAGCTGAGGCAGGAGGATTGTTGTAAGTTCAAGACCAGCCTGAGCTACAAAGTGAGCTTAAAGCCAGCCTGAACTGCATAGTGAGACCCTGTCTCAAAAAGACAAAAAAAAAAAAAAAAAAAAAAGTTGCATCTTGATAAAATAAATTAAGTCAAAACACCTGACTTCCACTGTTGCTGTGGAGACAGCCTTTCATGCACCTACTGTGGAGATGGAAATGAGCGTCTTGTGTGCAAGGAAACGTGGTTGTCCTTCCTGGAATCCTGGGTGCCTCCACTCGTTCATGCCATGGTCCCCTTACACTAGTTACATTTTCCAAATACAGGAGCATAAGTGCAAATGACACATATGTAAAGACCCTAACACCTGACTAATTAGTGTGGATACATTTACAATGCAAAGACAGGGAAAAGCACATGTTGATTACTGGAACGCTGAGTTCTTTTCAAAGAAAAAATGCAAAAAGTAGCATCTATTTCTGACAATAAACAATCATTATGTATGTATAAAAACAGAATGATCTATCATTAATTATTTTACATAATGTGCAAAAGTTTTCCAAAAAGACATGAATGAAATAGACATATTTTGCTTATCATATTTGAGGAAAATGAAGACTACAATGAACACCATATGTGGGAGTGATTTGTCAGACAAAGAGAAACTAAAGTTAAGAACACAAATTATTTGTATCATTCTTTTTGTTGTGATGTGAGTTGAGCTTACTTCCAAGAAAGTATATTTTTATATTTCCCAAAGACCCCCCAAAAAAAGAAAAGAAAAGAGACATTCATCAGGGTTTATTATATCCAAGGAACAGCTGTAGAGACTTAGAGCCCTGTAATTAAATAAAAAAGAAGAGAAAGAGTAGTTTTATTAAGACAGTGTTTTGTTATTATGAATTTATGATTTCATGGTGTTCACCTACAGGATTTCCATCTTGTTATTCCACATGACAAGCTCTCTTAGGAAGGCTGAGTTTAGTGAATACCTATATGTACTGTGTAATGTTATTCTTGACTAATTTAAATAGAACCCAAATCACTACATCTTATTTTTATTCATGAATGCTCTTGTTTTTCCCCAGCTTATCACTCTGTGCTCCAAGTCTGCTCTGACAACAGCAGAAGGTTGTCTCAGTGACACATTATGCACCTGACAAATTCAATGGAGAGTGATAGTCCTTAATTTTAATGAGTGTCTTTCTACTTATGGCCTAGCCATAAATCATGAAATAAGAGGTAGGTGACAACAAGGAAAACACAATATACTTTTCACTTGGCCAGTGAAATTTGAATAGAATAAAAATTTGATGAGGTAACAAAATACTGCAAAGAAACAACAGCATATATTTTAGGTAGATCTCCCAACATGAAACTAATGATTCAAATTATAAAGAGATGGATGCTTGTCACATAAAATCTAGATAACAAATCCTAACTTTTAATCAGAATTATAAAAATATATGCAGTTATTAAGATGATTTATAACAAAATCTTATGAAACTTAAGAAAATTTAGATTAGTAACAACTGGGGTGTGATTATTCATATCTTTCTGTTATTGTAATTCTTAAATAAGTTATGAAGAAGCAAGAAATGTACAGCTTTCTTCTTGCCTTCAATAAATAATTTTCATCTCCGGTAAATTTTTCAAATGGAAAAGTCTAAGGATGTGAAGATGAAGAAGCAACAATTCTCCTAAGTATAAAGCTAATGGAGAAACTTAAGGGTAACCAAGAAACTCTGAAGACCTCACTACACTTTGTCTCCTATTAGAATTTAGCTCCCAGTCTCTTGAGTTGGGCAGATTCCAAAGAAGGAGTTATCCAACAAGTTAACTAGTCCAAACAAGTGAGCTTTGCATATAAAATACACAGAAACCAGCAGGCATAAAAAAGTGTGCTGTTATACCTTGCTGCAAATAGGAATACTTGTATGTTTGAAATACAAAAATATTTTTTATTTTAATATCAATCAGGAAATTAATATATCTATAATTGTAGATTACTAATTGAAGTCTTAATCATCAATTTAAGTCTCTTCATAACTGAAACAATCATTATACATAGTTCAGTAAGAAATTTTTGTTCATTTTAATGAAAAAAAAGATAAACTAGCAATGAAACATTTTCAAAACAGGTTGGTAGGAAAGTTACAAAACTTAATAATACATTGCATACTATTGTCTTGATATTATTCAGAGAAGACACAGGAGTGATATCTGAATATTAGTACAAACTTTTTTTCTCATTGACTTAAGAGAAAGTAACTGTGTATTTATCCTATCCTATCACAGCAAAACAGTCCTGTATTTATATCCCCCATTCTAGTTTTGTTTTGTCACAGTTGGATGTTCTATTGCTGTTAGAGAAGCTGTATTTGGAGAAGTTTTCAAGGGACTTTTACATACTTGATACCAGTCCATACATTGTAGCTGCTTTAACTCAGCAAACAACTATACTCCAATAGTCCATAGTACTGGTGAATTAGCACAAATGGCAATTGTCCGAAATTGTTGACTTGAGCCTTTTACTGCTCAGCATCTTTAATGACATTACTTTTTTTTTTTTTGTCTTTTTGAGACAGGGTCTCACTATGCAGTTCAGGCTGGCCTTAGGCTCACTTTATAGCTCAGGCTGGTCTTGAACTCACAACAATCCTCCTGCCTCAGCCTCCCGAGTGCTGGGATTACAGGCATGTGCCACCATGCCGGGCGACATTACATTTTATACTTTGTAGTTACATTTTTCTGCTGAATCGTTAACACCAAGCTAAAGCAAGACATATATAACTAAAACTGTAATGTTTGTTATCTGGTAAGGTCAGTCAAATCCTTCCAGATTTAACCCAGAACCATGTACAGCACCTTGTGGACCTTTTGTCAGTGTCAGCCATCTGCATGAGTCACAGCCATTGCTTGACCAATTTGCTTTCTGTGAAAGCCTGAGAGAATTATTTTTATCTCTAGGAAACTCTCCTTAGGTGCATTATACATCATCGATCACTTTCCTCTGTGGCCCCATAATCTCCTCTATCAGAAAATTTGGGACACTGTTTAGTTATAGGATGTCACAACACAGGTTCTCTTATGTCCTGAGTCCTTACTGACCTTGAAGAGCTATGGACAAAATATTTACTATCTTTTCATCTCACATATCTGGCTAATTTTTGGTTTGTAAACTTTAGTTGTTAAACATCCAGAGGAGAAGATCAATGATATTATTATCCTGTAACAGAGGGAGTTAAGCTAAACATCACTATCTGTCTCAATTTTACATTCCTTATACATGAAAAGGAACTGCTATTTTCCAACAACCATGGATATTCTAAAATTTAAATCCCTAAAGAATGTTAAAAAACAATTATACATTTTTGCACAGATTTTAAAAATCAAATCATGTGCAACATTTTAGTAGTAAAATCTTGCTACATTTTGTTTTTCTTGTCTCTAGTTTACTTTTATTATGTTTATTTTTCCCCTACCAACATTTACTTTAAAGAAAGTATAGCAATACTTGACATGACATTAGAAGCAGTACACATTTAGAAGACCAAAATGACAGGTATTTTAAACATGGTTTTAGTATTACACATTGCTGTACTCAATGTAGTTGTTTTGTTCACAGGTGTGAGTATAGAGTTAGTCAGGGTGAGAATTCGACCCATTAACTGCTATTTTCAAAAAATGTGGTAGTTCTTAGGACCATTTCCTTAATCATCTTTTTTATATAAAGGTATGGTTTTGTCCCTACCATATTTCTTAACTTTTCTCCTTTCTCTCTCTTTATTGTTTAATCCTTAAGTTCTCTCTTTCCATTGAACTATGTTATACCTTTCAATTTTTATTTCTTCTGTTGAGTTTTTACACTATGGAGACAGCATGATATTTACAAATGTGGTCTGATCTTATTTCACTTATGAGTATAGCTTCAAGTTACATCCACTTACCTGTGAAGCCTGTGAGTTCATTTTTCCTTATAGCTGAGTAATACTTCATTGTATAAAACCACCACATTTTTTTTTATCTACACCTTTTGGTGATGGGGATTTTGGTTGTTTCCAAGATTTGGCTATCACAAATTCTGCTGCTATAAACATAGGTGCACATACATTGGTATGATATGATGTTTTCTGTTCTTTTGCAAAAATTCCTAGTTGGGAGATAGCTGGATTAATGGGATTTCCAGCCTTAGTTTTTGCAGAGTCTCCATACTGCTACATTCCCACCAGCAATGGAAAAGGATTTCTTTTTCCCTTCAGTCTCAACAATGTGTGTTGTTGGTTGATTTCCTTATGGCAGCCATTCTTTCTGAGTTGAGAGGATATTTCATTGTTGTTTTAATTTGCATTTCCCAAATGGCTAGTGATGTGGAACATTTTTTCATGTATTTATTTGCCTCTTACATTTCTTCCTCTGAGAAGTGTGTGTTCATCTCGATGCCCATTTTGGGACTGTAATATTTTTTAGTTCTTTATAGATGTTAGACAGAAAACCTTTGAGTGCTTATTAGTTAAGAAATTTTCCTTATTTGTAGGTTGTCTTCTCACTTTGTTGGTGATTTCTTTTGATGTGCAGAAACATCCCAATAAGAGAAGGTCCCAGCTGTGATTCTTTCAAGTATTTCCTGTTCAGTTTGATTTTTGCTTATGAAGTGTTTGCCTAACCCTATGTTTTCAAAATTTCCCATTACTTTCTTTCCAGGAGATTTAATAATCATGTTTTAATGTTTAGATTTTTCATACACTTTTGACTTTAGCTTAGTACATGGTGATAGATCCAGGTGAACTTTTAGTTTTCTACATGTACACAGCCAGTTTTTCCAGCACCATTTGTTAAGAGGCTATCTTTCGTTCAGTAGGATTTTTAAATGTTCTATGTCATAGTGTATTCAATCTTGACTGTGAAATGTAAGCTGATTTAGTGAAAACTTGTCATAAACAGCATAGTCTGTAAGATTTTCAGGAAATAAGAAACAAAGGAGCAATAGTATTTTTATGTGTTTTACTTAGTTCGTGAGTGAATATATATATAGTATATATGACTATATACTATAGTCACATTCCTTATATGAAATACATACGTGAACATAACACGTGTTACAATCTTCAACTTGTTTCAATGAATGACTATTAATTTAATTATGGATATTATAAATAAATAAAGCATTTATGAATTGGTACAGTGAACACACTGAAAACTCTGGATGCCCTGCTATCATGATTATAGGTTACCTGGCTCTGATTTCATCCCTTTTCTTCATCGCCTTCCCTGCCCTTCTTTCACCTTTCTTTCATCGATTGGTCAATTTCTCTTTTGCGAAAGATCAACCTCCTATGTCCTGTCTTTATTTTGCTTTTTATTTATATTTTGGATTTTTCAACTAAAAGACACCATACTGTACATATTCTTTATGTATAGTCTATGACAAGTCTCAAGGTGCAATAAGTTTCATTTAAACAATGTTATTTAGCAGAATAAATACATATTTTAAATTAATTAACTTTTGGGCTTACGTTACTTTTTTTTCTTTCAAATTGGAAGCAACCTTTTTTTTTTTTTTTAAATACTAGGGATTGAACATATGGCCTTCACACTGAAGTAGGCCCCAGATCTTATTTATTATTACTATTATTATTATTGCTACTATTATGACTACTACTACTACTATTCCTGTTTTCAGTGTAGCACGCAGGAGCTGGCCAGATAGCTAAGCAGACTAAAACGCCTGCTTAGGTAGAGCACAGTGGCCTGAGTTTCATCCCTGGCAAACTGTGCCGGCCACACCCCCAGGGTACGCTGAGAGAATTGAGACTGGGCATTGTGCTTCATGCATGTAATCCTAGATCTTGGGAGACTGAAAACAGGAGAATTACTATGATCCTGATCTACATAGTGAGACCCTGTAAACCCTGTATCAAATACATTAAAAAATTAAATAAGAAATTAAAAATATTTTAATTTAGCACATCGTTCTACTAAGTCACTAAGTTGCTTAGACTGGACATGATCATGCAATTCTCTTGCCTCTGCCTCTCAGCATTCTGGAAATACAGCCAGATGACTGCAGGTCTGCTTGCAAACATTTTCTTAAAAATTAGTTTCAATTGCCACTACATTATAAGTGTGGCACAAGTTTTAAGGATTTAAAGATTGTTAACTCAAGTCGCAAGAATGTCTGAAGATATCTCGCTGCATTCTAAAGTGACACGTGCAAGAACAGCATGACCAAATTGTTTTGCAAATTGCTTTTACATAATGTTTGTTTCTTAACACAATTTCTCAAATTCACACCTATTAGATGTGTATATTGACGGGACTGAGTTTGCTATTTCCAAACAAGCTTACAGGGCACAAAATCAATCGTATCTGCCCATGCTTCTTCTGTTTGCTCTCAGCACACTTCTCATCCTTATCACCACTATTCCCTTTCCTGAGGGCTTTTTCTTTGTTTCCACATAGGCAAAGGGATCTGGAGGACTTGTCTTTCTTTGTCTGAGTTACCTTACCTAATGTGATGATCTTTGATTTTATCTAGTTTGCTACAAATTCTCAGATTTTATGCACTTTTATGACTGAGCGATACTCTATTTTGCATGTGTACCCACTGTTCATTATTCATTCATGTGTTGATGAGTAGGGAGTCTCATTTCTTAGCACAGTCATAATGAAGAGTGAAGCAGCACACACTGGAATGCAGCTATCTCTTATATGACATTTGCTCTGAAAAAGTAAAAATACGAATGAGTGGGATAACCAGGTCATGTGACAGATCTATGCTCACTGCGCCTCAGACACTTCACATATCATGTACCTGTTTGTACCTGTTTACATACCTACTAATAATATATAACATTTCCACCCCTTTTGCTCCTCTCTTCTCTTCTCTTCTCTTCTCTTCTCTTCTCTTCTCTTCTCTTCTCTTCTCTTCTCTTCTCTTCTCTTCTCTTCTCTTCTCTGCTCTGCTCTGCTCTGCTCTGCTCTGCTCTGCTCTGCTCT
>PVKA01026807.1:0-31230 GCA_004027165.1 Ctenomys sociabilis
TACATAAAAGGGGGAAGATGAACCAAAGCCAATTCTGGAGGGTTTTTTTTTTTTTTTTTTTGGTAAAACTGGGGATTGAACTTGGATACTTGTGCTTGCCAGGGAAGCACTTATTCTACTGAGTCATCTCCCTGCCCCCTCAATTCCAGAGTTTTGATTGTGCATGTTCAGATGGATGGATCCTTACAGAAAGGAAATACAAGAAGAGACAGCTTAGAAAGCCAGAGTCATTTCAGGCCTAATAAATATGAGTAACCATGGCACAGATAGCAATACAGTTCTCTTAATCTGAGAACAAAGAGGCTATATGTTAGCACAGCAAGTTTTGTGGGTCATCAGGATGGCTCTGCCAAGCTAATAAGACATTTAGATTTCCTAATCACTCAAAAAACATGCAGAGGGGGCCAGTTTTTTTTCACTAGTTCTGCCAAAAAAACAAAAACAAAAACAAAAAAAAAAATTCAGAGCAATGTGCACACCACTGAAATACATCTGTTAGAAATCAGTTTCTGAAGTGACAGTCTGAAATATGATTACTGGGCCAAAAGAATACAGTTTGGTATGTGTGGGGGCCTTTGGTTTGATCTGTTTTTGCAATGGGGCTTCACTATGAGACTGGCTTTTAAGTCACTGCATAACCCAGATTCTATCAAATTTGCAATGATCTGCCTGCCTCAGCCTCCTAAGTGCTAGGATTATAGGCAACCACACCCAGCTTTATATAACCTTAAAGATGAGATGCAAGATTGAATAATGCCTTCTCCTGTGAGGGTAATTCACTCACCAGCCAGTAGACCCATGATCACCTGCAGCAGTCTGCGAACAGAGTTCTTCACTTTTGTATCACCTGTGCTTTAATGTGTAGTGTTGAAGATCAAACCCAGGGCCTGGGACATGCTCAGCAAGTGTTCCACACTGAGCTACAACAGCCCCTGCCCCTCATCTGTACCCTTTAGCCAGAGACGCTTCCAAGGGCTAGGTAATGCACGGAGCAGTGAGGCAACTGTAACTATAACCTGCTCCAGAGGCATGCACCCCATGAAGGCCATAGCAAAACACAACAGGGCCTGGCGTGATGGTGCACATCTATTCTCCCAGCACCTGGGAGGCTGAGGCAAGAGGACAGCCATGAGTTGAAGGCCAGTCTGGACTATACAGTGAGACCCTTGTTTCAAAAAACCCATATATAAACAGCCACCTGGGTTGGTTCGCATTTGGTTTTATAGTTTTATTGGAATGCAGCCATACCCACATACTGTGTACAAGACTGTATCAAAAGTTGCAACTGAATATTTATTACACACAAATTCTAATACAACCTTTGCCAATTTCTAGTTCACACCACACACTGTGGCTCACCCCTTGGGTCCCCAGTGCAGTCACCTTGTCATAGCATCCTTCCTGAGGTCTCCCTAAGCTAACCACAGGGAAGAAGCCAGCTCCACACTGGACGCAATGAAACTCAGAGCTTCAAAGTAGGAAGACAGATGCCAGGCCTGCCATTTTTTTGACAGGGTCTCACTATGCAGCCCACATTCATAGTGATCCTCCTGCTTCCTGCCTCCCTAGGGCTGGGATTACAGGCACGTGCCACCACGCACAGACTCCATCGCCAGCTCAGCACACCTGAAGGCAGGGCCGGCGCAGCATATGGAACCAAAAATTTGAACCCTGGTCGCTGCGCTTACTTAAGCAAGCGCTTAGTCTGCTGAGCTATACCGCTGGCCCTTTTTTTGTCTTTTTGAGACAGGGTCTCACTATGCAGTTCAGGCTGGTCTCAAACTCACAACAATCCTCCTGCCTTAGCCTCCCAAGTGCTGGGATTACAGGTATGCACCACCACGCCCGGCTAGGCCTGCCATTTAGGACATGGGGAGACACATCTTTAGAAGAGTGTGTTCTCACTGTCCATCCTCAGAAGGGAACAAGGGGCAGAAGCAGAGTCTCCCAGAGGAAGCAATAGAAGAGCTGCCTGGGCCGGGGAGATGGCTCAGTGGAATAAGCACTTCCCTGGCAAGTGCAAGGGCCTGAGTACAATCCTGAGTTCTGCCAAAAAAAAAAAAAAAAAAACGAGCTGCCTGTACCCAGCCAGCCAAGCTGCAGACACTGCCCAGCGGGGCCAGTGAGCACTGCTCTGCTGACAGCCAGTTTTTCAGACTGCAATTGTTTTCCCACCTGCAGGGCTGGAACCACCACCTTATCTGTGTCTAATCTTAACAGCATTACCTGTGGGCTAGCCTGAACAAAGGAGCTCAAAAGGGAATTTTGGATGTGAAAGGAACACAAACTCAGCTTCCTCAAGGAACACACTCCTCCTCAGCCTTAAGTACTCATCAGAAAGACACAGGCTAAAGATGAGCACAGCTACTTGGAACAAGCAGAAAATCCCAGGGGTGAACAATCAAGTGTTCTTCAGAAGCACATGTTCTCCAAGACAACATTATTTTAATTTTTATGTTTTGGTCTTTTGGGGAGGGTCTCACTATGCAGTTTGGGCTGGCCTTGAGCTCACGTTGTAGCTCATGCTGGTCTCAAACTCGCAATGATCCTCCTCAGCCCTAGGATTAAGGCATATGCCAACACACCTGGCATTATTTTAAAATCAAAAGGAGTAAAAAAAAAAAAAAAAAATCCTGTCTGAGCCAGGTACAATGGTACACACCTGTAATTCCACCTACAGTGCTTGGGGAGGCTAAGGTGGGAGGAAAATGAGTCTGGCCAGCCTGGCTGAGACATTGAGCCTCCATCCATAAATAACAAAAAAGGCTAGGCATAATGGGGCACACCTGTAATCCTACCATTCAGGAGGCTGAGGCAGGACCACCGGGAGTTCCAAACCAGCCTGGACTATATACTAGTAGTGAAGTCAAGGCCAGCCTGAACTACATAGCAAGATCCTTTAAAAAAAAAAAAAAAAAAAAAAAAGATAAGTAATAACAACAACAAAAAAAATCTAGAAGACTATAGAAAAAAACCTGCACTGTCTTCTGCACTGAAATAGAATAGGGTGTTGCCTGGGGGCATACACATTCCAGCCAGCTGTGCTCAAAGATGAAGCAAAGGGCACAGACTTGCTGAGCCCTGCTCTGCCCCCTCCACCAGCAGCACAGGTGAAGGGGATGCAAAAGCATCACTTCCACCAATATAAGTGCAGCTGTGCATTGGATCCCAGCTAATGCAGCTTTATGGCTCAGGCAAATCCTTTAATAACTCAAAGCCTCAGGGTTTGGTTGTTTTTAATGTGCAAAGTGGACAGCTTGGATGGAGGACCTCCACAGGCTCCTCTGAATATGACTGTGCTAGCACTATAATTATCCCTGCGTAATTTAGTGCACTACCCATGAGGATGGCATGCAGCAGCAGGGCCTCAAGTCACTTCCTTGTACACTTCTCCACCTCCTCTTTTATCACAAAGCTTGTGGTAAGAGCAAACTGGGCAAGTGCCAGACTCAAAAGGCAGCACCAGTAAAAATTCTGTACCTGAATTCAATGGATCACAAGGAAATAGTTCTAATACGTTGCCTTTCATCCTTGGAAAAGACATTTCCTTCTGTAGGCAATATTCTTGGACCAGGGGTCAAAACCTCAGTGAGAAGACTGATGGCAACAGATATTTCAGGAAACTTTTATCAGTGGAAAATATATATACACACACAGACACACACCTCACCTATGCTTATAGCATGTAGGTCTGGAGATTCCCACTCTCCCACACCCATTCTGCTCTCACAAATATAGAGAAAAGAAGGGAGTATCTGGGTTTAGGAGAAAACAAATGAACCAATTTGTTGGCTACAGATCTCAGGAGTATGAAGAACCCTCGCTGAGGGATTCTGCCCACCCAGCTGGACCTGACACACCTGATAGGTACTGCCTGATTAGTGCAGAAAAAGGAGATGAAACATAAAGGAAAGGACAGCCTCCACATGGGCCAACCTCTCTCCCTCGCCAACCCTTAGGCCATGGGGTGCTTATTGCCCCCCTAAATGTGACCATGAGGGACCGAGAGTGTTTTTCTAGTAAGAGGTTCAAGTGACCACTGAATGTGACTTTAAAAAAGTCACATACAGCCGGGCGTGGTGGTACATGCCTGTAATCCCAGCACTCAGGAGGCTGAGGCAGGAGGATCTTTGTGAGTTCAAGACCAGCCTGAGCTACAAAGTGAGCTTAAGGCCAGCCTGAGCTGCATAGTGAGACCCTGTCTCAAAAAGACAAAAAAAGAGAAAAAAGTCACATACCTGTCACATATGATATTGTCATATTGCTGCCTACCTACCCAACCGGCTCCCAAGACAATTGATTTTCAAATACTTCCATAAAGACAATTAAGTCTAGGTCAAGTACTGGCAGGAATCTAAGAATGTGGTCTAGCTATCAAAGCTCGAACTTTCATAACTTTCCTAAACCACTTTGGCAGCACAGCCAAGAAGACGGCATGTTGCTGAGGGGAAGTAAAGGCAGCCCAAGAATTAACCCAGTTTCACAGGGTAGTGGCTGGAATCAATTCAATCACACTTGGTGTCAGGAGAGGCAACAGGACAGACAGCATGGAGAGCCACTGGTGCTCAGTCCCAAGGCCAGGAGTCCAATCCTCTTTCTGCTTAACTCAGTCTGTGACCTTGAACAAGTCCCTTCTCTTCCTAGGTCTGGGGCCTAATCTGGAAAACACAGTATAGACGCAGAACAGTGATCTGCAACAGTTTTTAAGTGATGGACATTTTCTTTAGGTGAAATCACCCGAAATTCATAAGGCACTAAAATAAATTCAAAACAGCTGACTAAAAATATACATCTCTACTCCCTCTAGAAATTTTATTGAATTATTAACCAGTTGGGTAATGAATGCATCTTTTCAGTCCCAGCTACTCAGGAAAGTGAGGGAGGAGGCTTATTTAAGGAGAGGAGTTCAAGACCAGCCTGGGAAATGTAGCCAGGCCCTCTTTTTTTTTTTTTTTTTTTTTGAGACAAGAGTCTTGCTATGTAGCCCAGCCTGGCCTCAAACTCAAGGCAATTATTCTGCCTCAGCCTCCTGATGGCTGAGATTACAGGCATGCACCACCCTACCTACTTGACTGTGACCCTGACTCTTAAAAAGCATGTTTCAGTCAGAGTGTGGTGGTACATGCCCTTAGTCTCAACACTTGGGAGGCTGAGGCAGGAGGCCAGCCTGGGCTACACAGTGAGTTCCAGTCCAGCCTGAACCATACAACAAGACTTTCTCTTAAAAAGCATGTATGAGGCTGAGGAGATAGCTCAAGTGCCTGCCTGGCAAGTGCAAGGACCTGGGTTTCATCCCCCATACTGCATGCCATGCCAACCCCATGCCAAACAGGCCACCAAAACCAGGTGTCATGATACACACCTGTAATCCCAGTGCTAGGAGGCTGAGACAGGAAGATCACTACAAGTCTGAACTGTGTAGTGAGACCCTGTACCAATAAATAAATAGCATGAATGAATAATACCTACTACTCACTGATTCTTTACTACACAACTGTTGGTAGCATATTAACTAATAAAATCTTCAAAACGGAAGTAGATGATGATCTCCATCTTACATGAAGAAATTGAATCACCAACAAGTCCACAACTTGTTCAATGCTCCAACATTCAACGTCTGGAGGCACTTATGAGGGTGTGTCAAGAGGAGGGGCCAAAACAGGCCCTGCTGGTCTCCTCCTCCAGGCAACTACTTGGCCAAGGCCTTGGCCACAGCCCTAGCTGAAGATGGGAGGTTCACCCTGAACAAGGTAACCTGCCACTCCAGATTAGGGGACCACTGAGAAAAGGAAGTATTTGAGGCTGAAAATGCAAAGGAGACAGACACCCCCACCCCAGTTAACAGCCAGACCTACTCCACAAAGCAGGAAGATGCTTAGGGGGAGACTGATGGACAAAGAACCCAGCCCAATACCAAAGACTGTGGCTCTTGGAACATGGCGTCAGAGAACCTCTGCGGGGACCCTGACAGAATCGTACATCCTCAGGCCCACGCAGGCCCATGAGTCAGACTGCCAGGGCAAACTCCAACAAGCAGGGTTTCAACAAGGCCAACACATAATTTCAACCCTGTCCTTCAGGGAGGCCCTCAACTCGATAAATTGTTGCATGTCACAAAGCTTCCAAGCAGCTTTTCAGTGCATGTTTATCTCCCTGAAATCAGATATTTGAGGAAAGATTCTATATGAAATAGAAAAAGAAGAAAAAAAAGTTTCTTAGAGTAGCTCTTGCAGAGGGTGGTGAAATGCTGCAGACCTTGTTATGTGGCTTTTCCCTGTTCTTCACTATGCTCAGCTGTTCCTCAGCCACTACAGAATGGTTTGAGAACCGACAAGATGATTATCCCTCTAGACTATGAAAAACTCCTGCCCCTTCCAATCAAGAGAACTTTTTATAGAAAGATCATTCAAGCATTTTTCTGCTACAGATTTCCTACATTTGGTACTTGCATTAAACGTTCTACATTATGTAGATGCTATCTGTAACCATCCACCTGCCAGTCTTTTTCTCCGTGTCTCAGAAATCTTCCTAAACCCAAACTAAATCTTAATCCAGAACTTCTATTACTCTTCAGCCTTTGGTGTCCACACCAAATGTTGTTACTGCCACAACTTGACTGTTCTGCTTACAACTCTCTAGTAGCCTTGGCACCTTCCACCCTGTGATCACAGTGGACATTTTAAAAAAATCTCTCATTTTTATACCCTCTGGATCCTTTAGTCCAGCTTATTTTTCTTAGTTTTCTTGACCTCCCCCTTGCCACCTGCAAAGACCATCCACTCCTCTCCTAGAAAGCCATTTCCTTCAGACAGGATTTCTAAGGTATAAAAGTTTATGCCAGGTATAATATAAAGAATACCACTAGTGTCCTCATTTAATCCTCACATGAACAAACCGTACCTACTTTTACATTTAGAAAACTGAGGCTTAGAGGGATTAAGTAACTCGTCCAAGGTTACAAGCAGAATTTTAATCCAAATCCCTCTGAGCTGAACTCTTAACCATCCTACTCTACTGTGTCCAGCAGTCCAACTCAAGTCCATGCAAGAAGTAGTTTCCTGAACCATGCGAAAGTATGAGCAAAAAGACCACTCAGAATTGTTCTATTTTTTATGTTTTTGGTGTTTATTTTTATTTTTTAAGCCTTAGCACAGAATTCTTTATTGTGTCTAAAACAGTATGGTAAAAACATCTCAAATAACACATAAAACTACATGTAAAATATAGGATATCGCCAATATCCCCTTATGTGGTAGCACACCAGTATATACAAGAGTAAGTATAGTTGCCAGAGAGATAGCTCAGCAGCATAAGCACCTGCCTGGCAAGCATAAGGTCCTGAGTTAGATCCCAGGTTGAAAAAAAAAAAAGAGTAAGTATAGTTGATGGTCCAAAGGGGCAAGTACTTTAGGCAGGGACCTCCTTGGCCAAGCATTACCTTCACAGACCAGCTCAATGTCAATTTTAGTCAGAATATAGTATTAAAAAAAAAAAAAAAATTCTGTCAGCTTGGACTTGCCTATTTTATTTTGCATTCTGGGTCATTTCCTCCATAGCCTGACTTCTCAGCCATAGTTCTTTGCCTCTGAAGTAGTACTATAAAAATACAAGGAATGTCTACTCAAGATAAAAATTTTCAGAGCCAGGGAGATGGCTCAGTGGAGTAAGTGCTTCCCTGGCAAGCGCAAGAGCCTGCCGCCAAAAAAAATAAAATAAAATAAAAATTTTCACCAGAAAAAGACATGACAAAGCTTAAAAAAAAAAAAAAAGATGTTTGATTTCAGAAGTACTTAGTTAGAAGTACTTAGTAATTTTTTAAGAAAGCTTACCATAAATACTTCCCAAAACAATGGGCTTTACAACATCCTATTTATAGGTACAAGGATTCACTCAGGCATTAGCCAAATTCTGCTTAGTAATTTGCTTCTCACATACCTTTTCATCTCAAGATGTCAGAAAACATCTGATTTTTCATTTCCCTAATGACCTGTTATTAGCCTACTTTTAAGTCAGCTTTTTTTTTTTTTTTTGTCTTTTTGAGACAGAGTCTCACTATGCAGTTCAGGCTGGCCTTAAGCTCACTTTGTAGCTCAGGCTGGTCTCGAACTCACAACAATCCTCCTGCCTCAGCCTCCCGAGTGCTGGGATTACAGGCATGCGCCACCACGCCTGGCTTAAGTCAGCTTATTATATATGCTTTAAGTCAGCTGGTTTCCTAAGTCTACCATTTCAACATCACATTATTGTGTTCTTATACAAACAATCTCTCAGTTAACACAGACACAAACATACAAACACACACATACCCCAAACATAGGCACTTTCCAAAAACCCAAAAAATGAAGCCAAACCACAAAATGACTCCATAGTTACAGAAGGTAACTTCTTTAGGGGGATCTTGTCTGGTTACCTTCAGCACAAGCACTGGTTTTTGGCTCTACTTCCTTTTCTCTCAGCCCACCCAGATAGCCCAAGAGGAATGTGCTTATACAATAAGGGGTTCAGGAGATCTGTGAACTTATAGGCATTTAAACAGAGCAGGTGCTTTCAAAACCACATTGTTGCAGGGACTGGGATTTGGTCCCCAGCATCACATGCCACAGCAGCCTTGGCCCTGGGTGTGCTGAGCCAGGCACCCAGGTGTGGTGGCACATGCCTGTAATCCCAGCACCAGGGAGGCTAAAACCAGGAAGCTCACTATGAGTCCCAGCTCTGTAGTGAGGCCTGTACCAAGTACATTAAAAAAATGAAAAAACAAAAACACATTCTCACCTCAGCTGTGGGTAACTGCCTAAGTTGCCTTATGCCTACACAGGTGTTATACTTCTGGGAGAACAACAACAAATGGTTGGTTGGCAGTCTGGGCCTAGTTCATACCACTTTTGTGTTTATTATTGCAAGACAGCCAGACAGTTGAAAAAAGAAAAGAACAAAACATGTTCTCCAAGATTGTACTGAACACAGGTCTCTTCTTGCTCCCAATTTCAGTAGTCCTGTGTTAGGAAATCATTTCATGCTTTAGGTGATACATCTTTAGTAAGCCCTGGTGAAGTTTTTCCTGCAGCAGTCATACTGAAATGGTGTACTTCCTGAGTGGAAAACACATGGTGTTTGAGGTTCTGAATTCAGGTGAACCACAAGTCATGGCTGGACACTAAAAAGGCCCATCTAGATCGTTTGGACTTGGTCATTCTGTACTGCTGGTAGAAGGAGCAATATAGTTGGTAAGAGAGGATGCACATTTTCTAGCTGATCACCATCATCCACATGAGCATTAGTGCTAGAGGTGCTTGGAAGTAAACCCCTCAATATGCCTTCATCTACTGAGCCTATGTAGAAGACTGTGGGCTAGTGGTGGCGCATGCCTGTAATCCCAGCACTCGGGAGGCTGAGGCAGGAGGATTGTTGTGAGTTCGAGACCAGCCTGAGCTACGAAGTGAGCTTAAAGCCAGCCTGAACTGCATAGCGAGACCCTGTCTCAAAAAGACAAAAAAAAAAAAGTCTTCCTGGACTTGTTCACTTTCTGGTACTGTTTGCTGATCACTTAGTGAACTCTGAGATGCACTGACATTTCCATTTCATGGACCTCTTCATCATTTAACCTTTCTGCTTCGACTTTAATATCATCTTCAGTGCACAAAAGCAAGGCAGTTTTTGTGCTCTTGCTGGTCATCCAATTAGTTCTTCTACCTGCTTAGATGGGCCAGGTAATTCTAAAGTCTGGGCATTTTCTGCCTGTTTAACCTTCTCAGGCTGGGTTCTTTGATCAAGTCCAAAAGGGAAAAGCTAAAGAAGAGTTAGCTGCTTGATTTCAATTTTCTTTGTACGAAGCTAAAAAACAGTACTTGGGGGAAACTTCTTTGTGTGCTCCCTTTACAGGACCTTCCGGAAGACAGAGCAATGCAGCTTTTGTGATTTCTCTGGGATTCTCAGCAGACAGAAATGATTCTTTCCACCACACTGCACTCCAAAGCTACTGAAGAAATGCTTCCATCTCAAGAAGTAAAACTGCAGTTAGAATTATTTTTTTTTTTGCCCAGCATCTAGCCTCTTTTCTGGCCGGCTACTGGATGTATTCCATAAAATACTTGGTTTCATGAACTCTGCACAGGGCTCACCACACTAAAAAATTTTTGCATATAGCTGGCTGAAGCTAGAAGATTTCTGTGTTGACAGAGTAGCAATGTAAGCATATTCTAAAATGGGTATAAAGCCAGTCACCGTCATATGATGCAGATCCAAAATGTTCTTGCTCCTATCATGCTTGGTCTATAAGCTTGGTGCAAAAGAAATCACTGCAAGCTGCTATACCACCTATGTGCCTAGAAGATTTTGTCCTGGGCACAAATAGTAACATCACAAAAATGTCCATCATTTCATAGCATATTTAGCTTTCCAACCATTTCCTCACTGTGGGAAGAGCTATGAGGGAATCCTTTCACACCCATCTTTTCTTCCCTCTTCTACATATGTAAATCCTCTTAAAGGATCCAAACAAATCAGAAACGTCTTTGACTAGGATTATGTGGTTCAGAGAGGAAACAAGTCTTCAGAGTAAAGGACAGTCATAATCCAAGGTCCTCAGACCACGTTCAAGCTGCCAACCAGCCTGAGGGAACCCCGAGCAGCTGCAGTTGAGGGACATTAGCCCAGGGCAGGCAGCAGTCTAGGGAGCTGGTAGGAAACAGGTGGTTAGGGCAGCCCTTTCCCCAAACAGCCCATCAGCCTAGGACCTTATTTTTTTTGGCGGGGGTCATGGGGAGTGGAATGTGAAATGCAAGCCTTCCAGTGTGAGCTGAGTAACTGCCCACCATGCCAGATCGATTGTAAGAGCTCTTTAAGAGACCAGAACGTCATCTAACAATCAAGGGGAGGCAATGACTCCTGAGAATCCTTCACTTGTGCACAGCACAATCACTTTGGGGGCACAAAGGCGTCTGTGTGCCAAGAGAAGATGCTTCAGGGCGCCTACCAACGTGTGGAGCCAGCCCCGACCCTTTCTTCCACGGAGAGGGGGTGTGTGAGCACATCTTAACTGGTCCGTGTGACAGAAAAAGAGGCGGGCACCCATGCCCCCCACACCCGGCCTGACGGCTCACCCCTCGCCCTCCCTACCCAGGGCTGAAAAAGGCTCGCTGTTCCTCATCCTCTCCCAGCTTGGCCTCCACCCCCTCCTCTGACCTCTCAGTCCCCTCCAGCCTCTTTCACCAGCCCTCGCCCCCTGTCCTCTCAGTCCCTGTCCCCCGCCCTTTTTTTCTTCTGGCTCGGGTCCTCTCCACCCAACCAGTCGCCGCCCAACCTTGAGCGTCACGTCGCACAGCTTGCCCTGCCGTCGGATCTCCTCCATGACGCCGTAGCCGCGACTAGGCAACTCGGACACCGAGAAGTGCACCAGGTCCTCAAGCTCCTCCGCGCCGTCCTCCACCATCTTCCCCGGCCGCCTCGACTGCGCAGGCCTGGCCGGCGGGCTCCACACTAATCAGGGCGGGGCGAGGGCGCACGCCAACTGCAGGTCGCCGTGGGGAGCCGGAATGGGGTGGGCCCGCACGGCAGCCGTAAGCGCAAACTCCTCTGCGCCGGAAGCTCGGCTGCCCCGCTTCCTGGTTCCACCACAGCCTTCGTTTCCCCTCTCCCATGGCCTCAGCTTTTTACATACACCTACTGCAGTCTCTTTAGATTAAAGGGTCCATTTGCCCTCCTGATTCGCCCCTGACCTTACTCGTATCACCGAAGGAAAACTTCGGATTTCATTTCCGCCACACTCCAAGACATTTCCGGAGTCCCCGGAAGCGACCTGTTACCATGGCGACTATGTACACAGACTGGGATTCCCGCCTGGGGTGCCCAGGTGTTGAGCAGCGTTTGGGTCACTTTAGTTGCAGCTGTCGCGCCCGGAAAGTGCCGCTACCTCGCGAGCGGTGAGCAGGGCCCATGCGCGGGTGGGGTTAAGGCAAGGGGTTAAGGGTGGAGTGTGAAAGTCCGGGCCGCTGGCAGTGGCTGAGGTTCCAGCGCGCTCTACACGGAGCTCCGGGCTTAGCTTACTCATTAGTGAAACCCTGGTAGAGGAGTGCGAGGCATCACAGGGCCCCTTTCAACCTCTCAGTAACGTGAGGTTTGCGCAGCTAAAGTTTCCTGGCCTCACGAGGGTTCCACGAGCGTGCTACATAGCGCCCAAGACAGACGGTGTGAGGCGGAGTAGGACAGGTCGTTGGGATCTTCGCTCGTCAGTTTTCGAACTGGAGGGGGCTTCAGGATCATCAGTCCGAGGCCGTCACTTTACAGATGAAGTAAGCCACTCCAGAGAGGGACAGAAATGGGCCCAAGGCCCTCTGTCGCACACACTTGCAGGGTTCCCGCTTGTTAGATGAGGAAAAGGAGAAAGGCTACTTTTGCCTGGATGCCAAGCTTATGTTTAGCCCAAGGCCGGGTGCAGTCGGACCCAGTATTTTGGGTTCAGATGCTGCTCTACAGCCGCCTCCGCCCCTGTCCCTGATCTGGAAGATATGGACCCGCCTATTGCCTACAGATCCTAGCCGCCCTTGTCAAGCCTTCAGGGATGCTTGGAGGAAGTACTGTCCATTCCTACTCCTAAAACAAACAGGGAATCAGTGAGTCTCAGTACAGAGATCTGCTGGTGGCCACTTACTCACCTTATAACAGCAGAATATTAAGGATGGTGAGAGCGGTGTTCCCCTCAGTCCCATGGAAGAGAACACACTTTAACAGGAAGGGTGCAATGAGGAGTGGAACATGGGTTTTTACACCTGAAAGCCAAGTGCCTCCTCACAGAAGGGCTGTGGGCTCGGGTTAGAGGACCTGTGGGAGGGGAGAGACATCTCCCCTCCCCTTGGGATTCTCTTAGTGACTGAAGATGGACGTGTGTGTGGAGACTCAGCCACCCTGTAACTTACAGCCATGATCATCGCCACCATCCACCATTTCCTGAATGCCCACTCTGTGCCAGGCACTGTCCTGGATTTTGTGGGGAGATTCAAAAGAGTGAGAAGGCATAGAGCTTGCCCTCAGGCAGCTCACCAGTAATTTGGGTTTGGGAGCTGAAACCCACACAAATGAAGCAGCGTAAAAGTGGTAACAAGAAACATTTCAGTAAGTGTACAACGGCTTGGGGCCCTCAAATGTCTGGGTATCCAGGGGCTGCTAAGCGTGTGGTGTAGCTCCTGGCATGCTTGGAGCTGTGGCATGAAGAGGACCTTGGGAAGCACAGATGGGGTGACTGCATGTGCATGCTGGCAACTTGGGAGTAGAGAAGGGGCAGGCTTTGACGCTTCTGTGACTTGTCCTGTGCCACCCTTATGCTGTTGGCAAGCAGGGGCTTCAGAGAAGGAGCCTAGAGCCCCTCTGCTTCTTCATGGTCCCTTTCAGAAGGCACTCTGGATGACATCTGAATTTTCAGGTTGGAGTTGGCCCTGGTGCTGGTGTGGGGAGTAGTTTTAGTGTGGGGGTTTTAGACTATTTATTTATTTATTTATTTGGCAGAACCAGGGATTGAACTCAGGCCCTTGCGCTTGCCAGGGAAGCACTTATTCCATTGAGCCATCTCCCTGGCCCTTGGGTTTTAGAAATTGTGTATGTGTTTGAGTCAAAACAAGGGTCCCTCTTTCCTCAACTGCCAGGTAGTATAAATCAATCTGCAGTTAATAATGTTTTCCTCAGTTTGAGGCTTGTCTTAGAGCTATTGTAGGTTTTAATTTCTAGAGCTTAATTTTGCAGACAAAAAAAAAAATGTTAGGGCTTAAATTGGGTAATCCATTATTATCTTTATTCACCCCAATATCTTAGATTAATTTTAATTTTTGGTTTCTCGAGACAGTACAAGTGTCTCACTTGTAGTTCAGGCTGGCCTTGAACTCATGATATAGCCTAGGCTGGCCTCGGATGCAAAGCAATTCTGCCTCAGCCTTCCAGATGCTGGGATTAACAGGTGTGCACCACCGCACATGGCCAGATTAGTTTTCTAAGAATAAAACTACTAGATGCTATATCCCATAGTATCTAGAAAAAAGTCACTAGTTCCATGAACTAGTAACTTGAAGAATGTAACCAGTATGCACACACTATACAGTAGGCAAGTGTGTAAGTGCCATGTTTGCTTACTTGATTTCACAGCTACAGGACTTTTAAAAGGTCATGGTTTTATTTTGTCCACATCTTTGAAGCCAAACTGAAACAGCAACACCTGTCAATTTAGCTGGCTTCTATGAGGCACACCATCACTTGATACTATTGTAAAAGGAAATCAGGTAATCACCACAACTTGTGTCTGGAAATGAGAAAAGAAATTAATATTTTTAAAAGCTAAAATAATTATTAATAGGTAACAACAGTGAGCCTCTCTTAGAAAATTACAGATAAAATGTTACTAATATTTATTTCACATGCTTTTTTGTGATACTGTGGATTGAACCCAGGGTCTTTACACTGAGCTACCTCTCCAGCCCATGTGTGTGTATGTCCCTTATATGCTGTATATTAACTGAACAGAATTAATCATTGCAGAGGGGCTGGGAAGATGGCTTAGTGGAATAAGTGCTTCCCTGGCAAGCGCAAGGGCATGAGTTCAATCCCCAGTTTTGCAAAAAAAAAGGTTCAGCGTTTACTAGCTTTATAGTACTCAATACATATGGGTTATGGAAACATTTCACTCCGGGGACTACAGTGTTTACTCACTGCCATTAACAACCCAATCCAAGAAATGATGGTAGCTAGGGAATGACCTGTCCCCCAAGACACTGCCTTTGCGGGGGGGGGGGGGTGGTAAATGGTATTTCTGTAAAGAGAACTCAACCACCTCAGCATCCACAAACAGCCTCTTTGTGGGACAGAGTAGCCCCTGATTAGATGAGGGCTCTCAGTTTTTTCAGACTCAGGTGGGAAAGGAGCTACATTGTGTGGTCAGGCCCAGAAGTGCAATAGCAGGCACAGCTCACCAAGGAAAGAGAGTGTGCACTGCTTTGTATCTGCAGAGGAGTTACATATAGCCACTTGTCTTCATCATGTCTAAGTTATATACAGGCAAAGAAACCGTAAGCACCCAGTCATTTTTATTTTTTACTTTTGAGAAAGGGTCTCCATAATTCACAAAGTTGCCTGGGCTGGGCTCAAACTTGTTTTTTTAGGGTTTTTTTTTTTTTTTGGCAAAACTAGGGATTGAACTCAGGCCTTTGTGCTTGCCAGGGAAGTGCTTATTCTATTGAGCCATCTCCCCGGCCTAGGCTCAAACTTACGATCCTCCTGCCTCAGCCTCCCAGAGTGCTAGTAATTATAGGTGTGTACCAAACTAAAACTTTGGTTTTTTTATGGGCTTTAAATTCGTGTGTGTGTGTGTGTGTGTGTGTGTGTGTGTGTGTGTGGTGTGTATTAAAAGAAATTCCTTAGCTCAGTAGCACAGCACCTACCTGGAGAGCACAAAGAACTGAGTCTGATTCCCGATACCAAAGAACAAGCAAATAAAAAGAAATTCCTAAGGCTAAAAGCAGGAGGATCACTAGGAGTCCAATCTACATAGTGAGACCCTGTAGATCCTGTACCAAATGCATTAAAAAAAAAGAAATTCCTGTTATATATAAGTGTATTTGTTTCTTTGTTTTTAATAAGAAAGGTCTTTAAAGTTAGCTTTAAAGCCGTGGTGATGCTGCATGCCTGTAATCCCTGTACACAGGAGGCTGAGATAGGATCGTGTGAGTCCAAGGGTGTGAGTCCAAGGCTACAAATGAGTTCAAGGCCAGCCTGGACTCATAGTGAGACTTTGTCTCAAAAAAACAAAAAAGTTAGTTTCAAAAAAGTAACATTAGGGCCAGCCATATAGCTCAGCAGACTAAAGTGACTGCTGAGGCAGAGCACAACAGCCAGGGTTCAGTCCATGGTATGCCATGCCAGCCCTGCTCCTGGGACCCACTGAGATGGTGACTGAGACTGGGCATGGTGACACACACCTGTAATCCCAGCACTTGGAAAGCTGAAAATATGAGAATCACTATGACTCCAACTTATGTAGTAAGACCCTATAGATCCTGTACTAAATACATTAAAAAAATAAGTTAACATGACATAAGTTTGTTAGGTGTTTTGCGAGTGCTGGGCATCCAATTCCACCCCATTGCATAGAAACACATCACATTTAACCTTCTGTTAACCTCCATACAAACTATAGTTATCTGTGTTAGTATAAATGAGGGGAGACAAATGTACTGTGGCTCCCTGAAAGAAAGTGATGAGAATATGCTTCCACGTCAGGAGAGGGAGAGAAAGCAGGGAAATGCAGTTTCTCTGTCAGAGGAATGAAAGAAGAAAGACTGACTGTGGCCGAGTCTAGACTAGACAGTCCTGCTAGGGCATCTTTTATGCAGTCCGGCTGATGATACAGAAAGAGGCTGCCTGTGAAGCAAGGTGAGTTGATAAAGAGAGATAATTTTTCCAGGTGTTGCAGCACATTCCTGAATTACCAGCATTCTTGGAGGCCAAGGCAGGAGGATTGCAAGTATGAGCCTAGCTAGGAAAACTTTTTTTTGGTGGGGAGGTATCAGGAATCACATTCAGAACTTTGAGCCTGCCAGGCAGGTGCTGTGCCACTGAGCTATGTCCCCAGCCTCTAGCCTGGACAACTTAGTGAGACCCTGTTTCAAAAAGTAATAAAAGGTCTGAAGATATAGCTTAATGCAGAGGTCCTTGGTTCAATCCCTAATACCACAGATACACACAATAGTATATAACAAGAAAATATGTGAGGTAACCCATAAGTGAATCTATCTCAGATGCAGAATATTTCTAAAAAGAACAGTATTTCTAAGACCACTAAAGGGGGGATTATTTTTGCTTTCCATTTCAGTCTTTTTCAGGGCAATAGTGGGACATTAAGCTGACTACAAAGCCAGGAGTTCAGTGCCTGCTGAACAGGTACCAGCAAGCTGAAAGGGCCAGAAGGAAGAGTGGCTTTCAGAGGGACAGGAAAAACCCTGCACTTCTCTCTTCCTGGTGATGTCCCTATCTGGTGTTATTTGACAATAAGCACTGAGCATGCATTGTTCTTTTCCCTCCAGCGAGAATGATGGGTTCTAAGAAGAAGGTTCATGCATTTGTCCGCGTCAGACCCACTGATGACTTTGCTCATGAAATGATTAAATATGGAGATGACAAGAAAGTAAGTCAGAGTGTCTGCCTTTGCCCACCGGGCCTTGTGGTCTGTGTCCTATGTCACTGCTGCTGGGCTCTGTTTCAAAAACAACCTGTTACAGACCCAGACAGAATGGGTCCAAGTTCAGCTGGACCCCAGCCTCTTAGTCAAAAGCATAGCCTCATGGTGCTGCTAATGAGAAGGCCTCATGTTTAATTGCCTTATGATCATTTTAGTGTTACTAACTTCACTTTTCCCCTCTATTTGCTTATAAAACTGGCATGTGGTCAGATCTCTCGTTCTATAATTGCACAGTGAGTAACATCAGGATGTCTCCAGGTGATTACTGTACTAGTAATCACCTCGTCATGAGAAAAGGAAAGATTTCTCCAGCTTCACACCTGCACCACTGTCCTGAGAACCCTTTGACAGGCATAGGGCTTCCTGAGTGAGTGGGTTTTTCATTAGCAAAGGCCCAGAGCCCCACATGCCCAACATTGAGGCATCTTTAAAAGAAGACTTTTTATATTATAAAGGTCTTGCTTTATCTTGGTCTTAACCAGCCAGCAGAAAAGTATAAAAACGAGGTATAAAAAATAAAGCCATATTAATATGAATGATTTAAGTCAACAACTTCTGCAGATAACCCACTATTGTGGACTGCTCAACTGTGTTGGATTGTTTGGTTGAATTCATGCACCTATAGTATTTAGGTGCAAATGGAATACCCATCTCTGATAGGACTAAACAAAAAAAGGGGCCTCAAAGGAAGGCCCCTTTTTGTATTTGTATATACAAAATAGGATAGATATATGGCTAGTTTCACTTAACTCAATGAGAAGATTTGTACTAATAGTGTCTGGACAGGATATCCTGTCTGCTTCTTATATTATGGATAACCACTAAGAAGATAATCTATAATGTATTAATTAAAATTTAAAAATAAATAAATAAACAAAAAAAGACTTTAAGGGCAAAATGCTCAAGTCTCAGTGGTCCTAGCAGTCAGAAAAGAACTCAGCCCTGTGACATGTGCCTTGCACAACCTGCTTTCAGAGAATACAAATGCATAGAGTACTCAGTATGTGAAAAATCCAAACTTGTCTGTCTTTCTTTTTTATGCATTTAGCACAGGGTCTACAGGGTCTCACTATATAGATCGGACTCGTAATGATCCTCCTGTTTTCCCAAGTGCTGAGATTACAGGCACGTGCCCTATGCCCAGACTTAATCATTGTCTCAGTGCACCCTGTGGGCGGGGCTGGCACAGCTTGTGGTGCCAGGGATCGAATCCCAGCCCCTGTACTCTGCCTAAACAGGCACTGTAGTCCTCTGAGCTATCTAATCGGCCCCAAACTCTTTCTTAGTCTTAGTACTCCCTGTGGCCAGGTCTTGGGTTAATAGTTAGGGTAGCCAGGATAAGATTTGAACAAGCAGTCTGGCATGGTGGCTCATGCCTGGAATCCCAGCACTCGAGACAGGAGGATCACTGCGAGTTTGAGGCCAGCCTTGAACCACATAGTTCAAGATCAGTCTGAACTGCATAGCAATAGTCAGTTTCAAAAAACAGACAGACAAAATATTTGAACAAGAGAATGTTTACATCCAAAGTCTCCATCAGGAGGATTCTTACTGGGAACTTGCTTTTCTCAGGATGTCCTTAGGCCAACTTCTGTCACCACGGCTGGCCATCAAAGTGTATTACTGTAATACCAAAGAGTAGATTTGTCTGAGAAGCTTCGAGCCTTTCTGTGCTGTTTTGTCCTGACTCACACTGGCCCAGGGCCTGCAGGCAGACACAAAAGCTCCTCACAGTGCAGAGCACAGGGCCCTCCCTACTGTCAACCCCAGGCCCAGTTCTCATCTAATCCGAGGGCCTTCTGTACTTATGGAATGTTTCTAAGCCTTGTTGAATAGGAACATGAGGCCAGGCATGGTGGTGCATGCAAGAGGAGGCTGAGGCAGGAGGATTGCATGACCAGCCTGAACTATGTAGTGAGAGCCCCATCTCAAAAACAACCACCACCACCACCACAAAAAAAAAAAAACAAACATGATAAACGTACCTGACTCCATGGGCTGGTTGGAACCAAACAGAGAAAGTATAAATGTTCCAGTCTTCTGATTTTGCCACCACAGGGTTGTGTGACCTCCTTTGCAGGAACTTCCTTCTTCCATTCCAAAGAATTCACCCAGAATACCAGCACATATGTGGGATCCCTGCTCATCCAAGAACTATTTTCCTCTATTTCTTCTAATTCAGGCCTCAGTCATCAGTGATTTTTTTGTCTTGTTTATTTTTTTGAGACAGGGTAGTTCCAGCTGGTCTGGACTCACTGTGTAGCCCAATCTGGCCTCAGAACTCTTGGTAATCTTCCTGCCTCAGCATCCCAAATGCTAGGATTACAGGGGTACACAACTACTCCCAGTTGTCAGTGATTTGTGGCAGGAGGGGTTGCAACAGTTTCCTAACAAGTAACTTTTCTTCCTTCTTTTTTCTTAGAGCATTGATATTCACTTAAAAAAAGACACTTGGAGAGGAGTGGTTAATAACCAGCAGACAGACTGGTCCTTCAGGTTGGACGGAGTTCTTCACGATGCCTCCCAGGACTTGGTGTATGAGACAGTTGCAAAGGATGTGGTTTCTCAGGCCCTGGATGGCTACAATGGTAATTTAGCTAATTAACTGTTATCTTTTCTAAGAGCTTGGGCAGCCCTTCCTGGAGGAAGAGGTACAAGTATTCTGTGGTGAATAAAATAAAATATAATCTCACTCACTAGCATTCGTATGCTTATTTGTCTCCATGTTATTATGGTAGAAATCTTACTGCTTCTTGGTGACATGGTAAACATGGCTGAATCCATACCCTGGGTCCTCCCTTCCTAGGATAATTAAGAGGCCCTGACTTTATCTAGTTACGGCAACACATGGCTCAGTCCCTGCAGGAGAATGAGGCAGGAGGATCACAGATTTTCCAGTCTAGGAAAATTTAGTGAGATTCTGTCTCAAAAAGCGAGGAGCATGGTGGCACACACCTGTAACTCCAGCACTTGGGAGGTTGAGACCAGAGGATCGCTGCGAGTTTGCAACCAGCGGGTGGGTTACAAAAGTGAGCACAAGCCAGCCTGACCTTCATAGTGAGACCCCGTCTCAAAAAGAATAAAAGCAAATAAATAAAATAAAAATAAAAAGTGGCCAGGAGTGTAGGTCAGCTGTAGAGTACCTGCTTAACTCGTGAAAAGCCCCAAGTACAGCGCTCAGCACAGGAGAAAAAAACAAGGATCTGATTTTTATAGATCTCAGAGGTTCAACTATTACCCTGTTTCAGATTTGTCAAATATTAGTTGTTTTTGTTTTGTTTTGATACCAAGAAACAAAGTTACAATCTGTGCCACTGAGCTCATCCCTGGCTCAAATACTAGTTTTGAAGATATGTCTTTATGGTAAAGTTGATGAAGTTTACATAGTTCTCTCTGCAGAGCCAATGTCTTGTTCATGTTCCAGTACTAGGTTATTTACACTGTCACTGAACACTTGGGCAGTGTTTTTCTAATACCTGTTTAAAAAACTTGCTTGCTTATGTTTATTTTGTGGCCCTGGGGATTAAACCTGGTGCCCTTTTTTAATTTTATTTTTTTCCTTTATTTATTTAAAAAAAAAGGGGGTCCTGCCTACAGCCATACCATCCTGAATGTACACAATTTTGTCTGAGACAAGGACTCACTATGTAGTATAGGCTGGCCTCAAACTCACAGTGATCCTCTTGCCTCAACCTCCTGAATGCCAGGATGACAGGTGTGTGCCACCACACCTGGCTTTATTTTTTCCTTTTGAGGCAGGGTCTTGGCTAAACTGTTAAAATTGCCTAGGCTGGGCTCAAACTGGTGATTCTCCAGCCTCAACCCCCCAGAATGCTAGGATTACAGGTATGTACCACCATTCCTGGCAGAAGGGATGGGGAGTGGACTTTTATTGAGAAAGTTCCAAATTTGGAAATGCTAAGATTATTTTAAAATCTTTTAAAAATGGGCCTGGGGTATAACAGCACATGCAGGACATCTGGGTTCTATCCCCAGACTACAAAACAACAACAACAAAAACCAAACAAACTAATACTCCTTTAAAAGATATAAGTTAGGGGGCCATGCTATAGCTCAGTGGTATAGCACCTGCCTGGCAAGCATGAGGTCCTGAGTTCAATTCCTGGTGCCAAAATAAATAAGATATAAACTGGGCATGGTGATGCACACCTGTAAATCCCACCATTTGGGAAGCCAAGGCAGAAGGATCATCAGGAGTTTGAGGTCTGCCTGGCCTATATAATGAGTCCAAGACTAGCCTCAACTACATAGCAAAACCCTATCAAAAACCAAAGCAAGAATAAATATAAATATAAAAATGTTTTAATAGCCAGGCGTGGTGGCGCACGCCTGTAATCCCAGCACTTGGGAGGCTGAGGCAGGAGGATTGTTGTGAGTTCGAGACCAGCCTGAGCTACAAAGTGAGCTTAAGGACAGCCTGAACTGCATAGTGAGACCCTGTCTCAAAAAAAAAAAAAAAAAAAAAAAAAAAAAAATGTTTTAAAAGTCATAGTTTGTCTACCTTGCCATCTGGTGGCTTCTGACTAGAATGTTGCTTGTTTTGCAAGAATGTTTTGCTTTTGTTTCTGGTGCTGGGGATCAGACCCAAGCCTCTGTGAGTGCTAAACAACTGCTGTATAACTATACTAGCTTTTGAAGCTCCAATTCTGTAAGTTTGAAGTTTTCTATTTTAAAAGTCTATTGAGTGCAGATGTCCAAACATTGTAATTTATCCTGATGGGACACATAGGTGTGGTCCACTGACTATGGGACATTCCCAGTCAAGTGCTTGTGCCACTGAGTTATATCCCCAGCCACTGTGGAGCATCCCCACTGAAGTTCACAAGACCCTAAAACGTGTGGCTCCAGGAGGTGGAGACAGAGGAACTAGGCCTCAGGCTGTGCAACCACAAAGGGCTCCATGTCCCTGCTGAGGTGACTCTTCCTGCTTGTCTACATTGGAGGACTCACCAGTCCCTGGCTCCAACTCATTCTGGGTCTTCAGAAGGAGTTCTGGAGTGAACACCGACTCCCACACCCTCATGTTGCCCTGGAAGGTCCCTTGTATCAGTACCAGGAGCTGCCTTTGGGAGGGGTCCAGCTCCAGAAGCAGATGGGAGCTTGGTGACTTGGGAGCCTGGTGGACAGTCGACCCAAAGCATAGCAGAAGCTCAAATGAAGATTTCCCAGGGGAAGAGAGGGGCCAGATCAGGGCCAATCATGGTGGCCCATTTCTGGAAGTGGCACGCGACCCACTGGGGCTGCCCTGCATGGTCCTGCAGGCATTGTGTCCTTGCTACAGCAGCAAGTGCCATTCTCACTCCATCTCTCCTCGAGCCTGCAGTGCCTGCTTGCCTGGGGGGCATCAACCTTGATGCCTCCTGCCAGCCCTGAGACCTCATGCTGGAGAAGGGCTGGAGTCTGAGGCCTGTGTCCTTCCACTCTCTGTCCCCTGAGAGTCCAGTGCTCAGAAGCCCTAGGACCAGATCATTCTTGGTCTGGGGAGCAGGAAAGCAGGGGGTGGATTCAAGGCAGCTGTCCATGCCTTGACTCTTCCTGTCCCTGTCTCTTTGCTTACCCACTGTCCTCCATGGTGGAATTCTTGACATCACTGGCGGCCATCATGTCTTGATCCTGGCTGGTCCCTGCTCTGCTAGGGGATCAGAGAGCTGTCCTTAGAATGATTTTTCTGGATGTCACTGGAATATGTTTTTTTTTTTTTTTTTTTTTTTTTGTCTTTTTGAGACAGGGTCTCACTGCAGTTCAGGTTGGCCTTAAGCTCACTTTGTAGCTCAGGCTGGTCTCGAACTCACCAACAATCCTCCTGCCTCAGCCTCCAGAGTGCTGGGATTACAGGCCTGCATCACCACGCCCAGCTGAAATTTGTTTTGAAATGTTTGCAGGCACCATCATGTGCTATGGGCAGACAGGAGCCGGCAAGACATATACCATGACAGGGGCAACTGAGAATTACAAGCACCGGGGGATCCTGCCTCGTGCCCTGCAGCAGGTAGAGTGGGCCCACAGGGCAGGGGTCACCCAGGTCCCCTTTGTCATGCAGGCTGCAACCCCACACTGGCCACCACTAATGGGTTAATATTATCCCATAGTTATTGCGGACTGATCAGATCTGCCATCTCCCAAATAAGTGAACGGCAAAGGCTTAAATAAGTGAGGCAAGTGGTATGATTTTAGGGCTCCAGGAGGTTCAAAACTCTCTAATGGAGTTTGAGATTCTCTGGGGGCTAAGACAAAGAACTTCTCTGGGCAGCCCATATGTGTTTGGTTTTCAAAAAAGGGAGGGGGGCATACTGAAGACAATTTGGGAATCTAAGAGGAATGTAGTAGGACTTGGAAGATATTTTCCCAAGTAGTAAAGTATGTCAATCAGGAGAACTGCCTTATCTTTAGGTTGACATTTACTGTAGGAGTGTAGAGCCTGCAGCTGTAGTCTCCTTTTAGTTAATTGGGGTTTCATCTACACATCCTCAGCTATAGCCTTATCTTGTCCTTTGAAGTGTCCCAGCTTCACAGGCCTCAATGGGACAAGTGACTCCCAAGATTCATTTACTATGAGTCCACTGCCCATCTCCAGACAAGGAGCCCAGGCCTTGGACAGCCTCACAAGTGAGCATGGAAAGTCAAACTGGTTAATTTGGGTTCTGCTCAGGGCCACTTCACAGTGGTCTCCACTGCACTGCAGCCATGTGTCCAGCCCTCAAGAGAGCTGTGGCCAGGGCCAGGGCCAGGGCCTAGACAGCATTCATGGCTGAGGTGGGCTGGGAAGAGGTCTAGGAAATGAGGGGCTCAGGCTTCAAACTGGCCCAAACTCTTTGTGAGCCCTTTCCTCATTTTTTAAAAAGAGAACAGATAGGCTAATCAGCTTTCTGCTGCTCTGATGGTCTGTAAACCTGTAATTAAGGAGTTAGAAATCCCCAACGTGTTCCTTCCTGGATTTACAAGTGGAATGTGCGCCCCTTCTGAGCTCCCTGGTTTAAATGTGTGAAAGGTAGGCCTGCTCTGGTTTCTTTCACCCCATACCCACCCCCCAGAAAGAGCAAGGCAAGGCATGTATCATGGCAACATCTGTGATCCCAGCACTCTGGGAGGCTGAGGCAGGTGGACCAAAATTTCAAACCCAGCTTGAGCAATTTAGTGAGTTAGCAAGACACTGTTTCAAAAATTTAAAAATTAATTAGCTCAATGCACAGGGCCTGGGTTTAACCCCAGACATGCAAAATAAATAAATAAATATAATAATAGAGCAATGGCCAGAAAGCAGGGCATGACCTGAGCTCTAGAACCATGTCAGCTGTGGCCTGGGAAGTACGACTAGAGACCACACATCTCATGCCGAGATATTTGAGGAATTTGCTTAGAGGTAGGAGGCAGATAGCCTTCACCCCAGGGGTGCACTGAGATGATGATTGAGACTGGGCATGATGGCACATGCCTGTAATCCCAGCACTTGGGAGGCTGAAAACAGGAGGGTCACTATGAGTCCAATCTGTGTAGTGAGACCCCGTAGTCCCTGTACTAAATACATTAAAAAATAATAATAATAAATTATTACTTTAAAAATTATGATAATTAATAACACCCAATGAACTAATAAAAGTAATCATTGTTGATGATGATTAAGATAGCTTTTGCATCCTGACTGTAAATTCCTAGAGAGCAAGACCTACCATATACTTCAGCATCCTCCTTCCAGGATCCAAAGGCCCAGGCACTCAGGCCTGCTCAGCCCTGCATGGTGACTACTGCCCTTCCCACCCAGGTCTTCAGGCTGATCCAGGAGCGCCCCACACATGCCATCACAGTGCGTGTCTCCTACCTGGAAATCTACAATGAGAGCTTATTTGATCTCCTGTCCACTCTGCCCTATGTTGGACCCTCTGTCACGCCAATGACCATCGTGGAAAACCCCGAGGGGATCTTCATTAAGGGACTCTCTGTACACCTTACCAGCCAGGAGGAGGATGCCTTCAGCCTCCTCTTTGAGGTGAGATGATCAAGTAAAGGCTTCCTGGCCTGGTCTAGCCTAGGCTCCCTTTTTCTTCCCTGACTTCCCCTTATCCCTCCTTAGGATCTTACCTTAATTATCAGAAAGAAGGGTAACATATGCTTATCTAGTATTCAGCAAGAACTCAAAGCCAGGCATGGTGGTACATGTCTGTAATACCAGAATTTGGGAGGCTGAGGCAGGAGGATGCCCATGAGTTTAAGATAAGCCTGAACTACCTAGCAAGACCCTGTCTCAAAAACAAAAATTAAAAACAAACAAACAAGGCAAGGATATAGCTCAGTGGCACAGCACCTGCCTGACAGGCACAAGGTCATGAGTTGGATTGCTGGTACCAAACAAACAAATAAAAGAATTAAAAGAACCTCTGGAAGTGGGAAAATATGCCTATAATTAAAGAAAATATTTGAGCATATTAGGTATGCTGCAAGAACATATTGGGTACAGCAATAAGACAAGAATGTCCCAGGGCCAGTAAGATAGCTTAGGCAAACACAGGTACTGGGATTACATACCCAATACCACATGTGTGCCAGCCCCACCCCTGGGCTCACTGAACCAGTCACCAACACTGGGCATGGTGGCACACGCCTATAATCCCAGTGCTTGGGAGGCTAGGCAGGAGGATCATGGTAAGTTCAAGACACTCTCTTAAAAAGACAAATAAACATATTTTGTACTATGTTATTATTATTACTGTTATTCACAATCCTGGAAATTAAATCAGGGCTGTCATTCTGAGCTGCATCCCAGACTTAGGGAGACAGCTCTCCCTAAGTTACCCAGGCTGGGCTCCAACTTGTGATCCTCCCACTTAAGCCCCCCCCCCCCCAGTATGGAGTTACAGGCATGTACCACCATGCATAGCTCAAAAAAATCATTATTCTTTGGTACTGGGAATTGAACTCAGGACCTTGTGTTTGTAAGGCAGGTACTTCTGATGCTAAGTTATATCCTCAGCCCCTAAAAATTCTATTTTATCTGATGATGTGTTAAGAAAAAATTGAAAAGTAGTAACTCCTTAAAAATTTAAAGTGAGCCGGGCGTGGTGGCGCATGCCTGTAATCCCAGCACTCGGGAGGCTGAGGCAGGAGGATTGTTGAGTTCGAGACCAACCTGAGCTACAAAGTGAGCTTAAGGCCAGCCTGAACTGCATAGTGAGACCCTGTCTCAAAAAGACAAAAAAAAAAAAAAAAAAAAAAAAATTTAAAGTGGAACAATTCAGTGTGTTGGCAGATTCAAAAATTTAGTAACATGCAGAGTTTGGGACTAACATCAACCTTGAAGTTGGTGAAGGTTGAACTTTTTTTTTTTTGTATTTTAGGGAAGAGTCTACAGGGTATTCAGTGCCTCAATGCTAGATCAGACTCCAGTGATCTGCCTGTTTACAGCCTCCCAAGAGCTGGGATTACAGGGGCTTGCCACCACACCCAGTCTCAATTGCTGTCTCAGAATGCCCCAGGGGCAGGGCCTGCAGGCAGGCCCAGGGATTGAATCCCTGGCCCTTGAGCCTGCTTGCAGGCACTTTAATCTGCTGAGCTGTTTGGCTGGCCCTAACATTTTTTGATTCTTTTTGTTATCATTTCTTTTTTTGAGGCAGGGTCTTGAGTAGTTCAGGCTTATGTTGAACTCCCTATGTATCTCAGGCTGGCCCCAAAGTCACAGAGATCCTTCTGCCCCAGGCTCCCTAGTGCTGGGATTACAGGTCTGCACCACCACACCTGGCTTCATACTACAGTGTACTAAATTTGCTTACTAGGGATTGGAAGTGTAGCTCAGTAGTAGAGTGTTGCCTAGAATGTACAGGGCCCTCAATTTGATCCCTAGCACTGCAAAAAAAGGAAAAGCATTTTTTTGGATAATGAATTTAACTATTGTTTTAAATAAACCAAAAAGCCCTTTTGGGGGTCGGGGAGATAGCTCAGTGGAACAAGGGGAAGGGTCTGAGTTCAATCCCGGTTCTGCCAAAAAAAAAAAAGTTGTTTTGATTCTCTTTGTGAGTCTGTAGGGAAAGCCAAAGAATTAGCGCTTCTCCAAAGCCCACTTACAGGGACTAACAGAGGACTCCCGTAGGAATATCCAGGCACAGGAGCTACTGGCATACTCAGAGGCCTTGGTCCACTGGCCGGCCGGGGATAGACATAGCAGGAAAGCACTCACCTAGCAGCACAGACCCTGGTCATTACCCAGGCACCAGGGAAGAAAATCAAAATGAAATGAGCGAAGTCAAGGCCAGGAGAAGGTTTACTTTGTCTAAGGTGCTGGGGACTGAGCCAGGGTGCTCCACCAATGAGCTCCTCCTCAGCTCTTTGTGTTTTATTTTGAAACAGGGTTTTGCTAGGTGGTGATCCTCCTGCCTCAGCCTCCACAGGGTGTATTACAGGTGTGCAAAGGCCTTTTGTTGTTGTTGCTGCTATTTGTTTTTATTTTGGTGCTAGGGGTTGAACCCCAGTAAGCTTTCCTTCTACCACTGAGCCATCCCTCAGCCTGCTTTCATCCTATCAGGAGACAGCCGAGGCTAGGAAGATTTTATCACCTGTCCAGTGCTAGCCAAAAGCTTGGAGACAGGGTGGAAGAGTCAGCTGGCTCCAGGGCTCCTGGACTTTGAATGTGAAGAACAAAGGGCTCCCCAGAGAGGGAGAGGGCATTTTGTAGAAAACTGTTTCCTTCTGGGAGCGCCAGTCTGCAGGCCCTTTTCCCCACAGGAAGAGCTTTGGTTCTTGCTATGATCCCAGATTAGGGCCTCAGAAGTTTTGTATCCCCACCAACCCCCCACCTTTTTTTTTTTCTTTTTGAGGCAGGGTCTCACTCTCACTGTGCAGTTCAGGTTGGCCTTGAACTCACTATGTAGCCCAGGTTGGCCTCAAACTCATGGCAATCCTCTTGTCTCAACCATGTGCCTAAGTGCAGAAATTAGAGGAGTATGCCATCACACCCTGATCACTAATTTGTACTTTAAAAGAGACAGTAGGCCTGTGCCTTTAATTCACAGGTTGGACTCTATAACCAGAATACATTTAAAAGCAAAATGTGGTAGAAATAGCTGTTTGTGGGGAAACCAGTCCTTGTGGGCTGGAGTCTGATCTTCTAAAAAGCCCCAGGGGAGGCAAGAAACAAGTGCCAGAGTAGGGCTGCTTGTCCCTGGGGAGAGGGGTTCCCCTGCTGGGAAGCAAGTTGTGTGGGTCCCCATGGCTACATCGCCAATGCTGCTGTCTACTTCCTACACACATCCAGTGACACTTTCCACGAGGGTGAGGGAGGATTCATTTCATCTTTATTCTTGTTGGTTTGTGCCTCCCATGTAGTTCAGGCTGGCCTCAGGCTCACTGGGTCACCTGCCCACCAGCCCTGCCAGGCCCACATCCCAGTGTGCTTTTCACTTCTAGAACAGGGCTCATGCAGTGCTGCTTCCTTCCACCTCACATCTGTCCTTTACCACCCAAGCTCAGCAGGGAGGAGTTCACGAGCCTCTGGCATGAGGACTTACTGTGGCTGGCAAATGACTCGATTCTACCTATTATGAACACAGTTAGCCCTCAAGAAAATGGTGCTTCTGGGCAGCACCCAACCAGCCAGAACCAGGAGCTAGAGCCCAGGTACCTGGTCCTCACTCTGACAACTTCAGGGACCAGTATAACCGGCTGGTCTGCTTTTCTGGATGGACAAAATGGGACTAGGATGAAATCTGGGTTTGAGCCCAGGCCCCCTAATTCTAATTCATATACTTTTTGTACTGTATTTGAGCCTCAAACAGGAAAGACACTTTTATTTGCAGCAAAAGAATGGCCAGAGTACTTGGAGACCCTCCCACCTCAGAACAGCTGATGCAAAGGTGGAATGTGGACCACTGCCTGTTTAATGGGTGCCTGAGATTACAAGAATATAAAGGATCCAGCCATGGTGGTGTCTGTCTGTGATTCCAACACTGGGGAGGCTGAGGCAAGAAGATCTGCAGGGAGTCAGAGTCCCAGAGTCTGAGGCCAACCTGGGCTACATAGTGAGTTCCAGGCCAGCTTGAGTTATAGTTGGATATTATATCAAGAAGAAAGGGGAGAGCTGGGTATAGCTGTAATTCCAGCACTCAGGAGGCTGAGGAACAAGGATCATTTCATGTTTGAGACCAGCCTAGACTATAGAGTGAGCCTAAGGCCAGCCTGAACTGCACAGTGAGAGTGAAACCCTGGCTCAGAAAGACACACACACACACACACACACACACACACACACAGAGCGAGAGAGAGAGAGAGAGAGAGAGAGAGAGAGAGAGAGAGAGAGAGAGAGAGAGACTTTGATTTTTTAGAAAAATTAGGTAACTTGTCCAGTATGATACTGTTGGCAGTTGCCTAACTGTCTGAATGTTGCAAACACAATATTATACTTGGGTGAGGTGACACATTTTGTAATCTCAACTCAGGAGGCTGAGGTAGGAGGATCAAAAGGGCCAGGTATGATGGCACAAGCCTACAATCCCAACAGTATGGGAAGCTGAGCGCTGGCTGGGAAATTTAATAAGACCCAGTCTCAAAATAAAAACTAAGAAAGTGCTGGGGTATGTAGCACAGTGCAAAGGCCCCTGGGCTCAATCCCCAATACCTCATAAAAATAAATAAATTTACTAATTCAAATAAAATAAATGAACACATGAAACAGGATCCAAATGCCTTGTTATTTTAATGTTTCAAAATGTTGCATGCATTTTCCTTCTTCAGGGAGAAACCAATAGGATCATAGCCGCCCACACTCTGAACAAAAATTCATCCAGGTCGCACTGTATCTTCACCATCTACCTGGAGGTGGGTGGAGGCCAGTGGCGGGGGTAGGGGCAGGGTAGGAGTTTGCAGTTCCTGATTCCTGAGGGGCTCCCCAAGTCTGAACTCTGCTCTGTGCTCATGGTTCCATGCTATTTTGTAGGCTCATTCCCGGACCTTATCTGATGAGAAGTACATCACTTCCAAAATTAACTTGGTGGACCTGGCTGGCTCTGAGAGGCTGGGGAAGTCCGGGGTGAGTGAAGCTGGCCGAGGTTCTCCTTGGTGGTGGGACCACCCCTCATCAGGCAGTGGAGAGGGCAGCCCTCAGAGGGGAGACAGCAGAGAGACGGTAATTGGGGGGTGCAACTTCCCACTCCTGGGCCTTTTTCTAAACATAAAATGACATCAGGCCTCCTAAACTCTTAGCGAGGTGCCCGTGGCTCAGTAAGCACTGCAAGCTGCATGACATTTCTCTCTCCATGAATAGGAATATTTACATGAAGATTTCAAGGAATTATTTGTGTAAATGTACATTAGCACAGGGCACCACAGAGGATTCCATGAGCACAGGCGTGTGTGTGCGCGCATGCGCGTGCATGTGCTCGTGCACAAGGTTGCTTGCTTGGCTCTGTATAAGGGTTATCACATCCGTTTGTATTAGTGTGAATCTTTGAATGACATTTGCTGTGAATGTTCACAGAAAGTATCGGCAGTGACACACTCATCCCCACAAGTGTTCCCCTGAGTTTTAGTGTTAGTGTTTTGTTTTGTTTTTTGAGACAGGGCCTTGCTATGCAGTTCAGCCTGGCTTGAACTCACTATGTAGCCCATGCTGGCCTGGAACTTGACGCAATTCTCCTGCCTCGGCCTCCTAAGTGTGGGGCTCACACCTTCTAGGTGTGTGTACTCCACCACACCTGGCTTGGGGGTTACCATTGTTAACCCCAAATAGAACACGGTCCAGGACATGCAGGAAGACCCTGGCTCTGGGCAGTGTCACCCACATCAGGAGGGAAGCCACACTTCTACCTCTGGTGGAGCTGCCCTTTGATTTGCAGTCCGAAGGCCGTGTCCTGAAGGAGGCCACCTACATCAACAAGTCCCTGTCGTTCCTGGAGCAGGCCATCATTGCCCTCGGGGACCAGAAGCGAGACCACGTCCCATTCCGCCAGTGCAAACTCACCCATGCCCTGAAGGACTCGCTGGGTGAGGGTGGGGCTGGTGCCCAGGAGGGGGCTCCG
>PVKA01026808.1:0-31284 GCA_004027165.1 Ctenomys sociabilis
AAAAAAAAAAAAAAAAAAAAAATGTTGCTGAGTTGCCCAGCTCTCCTTGTTTTTGCACTTTAGTCTTCAGTGATCTATCTCTCTTCCATGATTCTAAACCTTAATGATATCCTGTTTTTATTATTCCATAGGTTTTGCAAAATGCACCCGATGAAATTCTAGTAGTGGCTTCATCCATGTTATGTAATCTGCTTCTTGAATTTTCTCCAAGCAAAGAGGTTAGTATTGATTCCCCTGCCACCCCCCCCTCCCAGGTGTTTCCCAGTCCACTTAGAGCTTAGATAACTTCTTATAGCAGTTAACACTGAAATTTGTGGTTTGGGTTTAAAAACTACTTCTGAATTGTTTGATTTGGGTGGAGGGGTAAATAATTCATTTTTAAATATAGTTATTTCGCATTACTTTTACTTGATGTAGCATAGTCATTTTTTAAAAAGATATTATAAAACACATCATTGTGACACATAACTGTAATCCCAGCTACTCCAGGTGCAGAACAGGAAGATCACCTGAGTCTAAGAGTTTTGGGCCAGTCTAGGCAACATGAGTGACCTTATCTCAAAAATAAATAAATAAGCAAGCTGAGTATGGTGATATACACCTATATTCCTAGCATTTAGGACCTAGGCAACTTAGCAAGATCTTATCTCAAAATAAAAAATAGGCTAGATATATCATTCAGTATGGAGGCCCAGGGTTCAGTCTGTAGCACTAGTGCATGTATAAAAAGTAACAGCTTATAGTCAATCTAAATTACTTGAAATCATAAACATAAGAAAAAATTACACAAGTAATAGACTATTTTCAAACAATAGTATGTTCACTAAATAATAAGTTTTAATTTTTTAAGAAGTTTTATAAGTCAGGATTAAGAGTTATTTCAAGCAAATAACTGCTGATATCAGGGGGAAAATTTTTTTTTAATGTATTTAGTACTAGATATACAGGGTCTCACTACACAGGTAGGACTCATAGTAATTCTCCTGTTTTCAGCCTCCCAAGCGCGGGGGATTATAGGTGCTTGCCACCACACCCAATCTCAATCATAGTGCCTTGGGGGCAGGCCAGCACAGCATGCTGACAATCAAACCCCTGGTCCCTGTGTCTGCGTAAACAGGCACTTTAATCCGCTGAGCTATGTGTTTGGCCCTAGGAAATAATCTTTTAATGTTTAATGTTAATAGTAGTTGTTGAAGGAAGGATTGAATGCTGGCCTATAAATTATTTGTAAATTATTTGACCTTGTATTCAGTAGAGAAAAGTAAAATTAATAGAAGAAGAAACCTTATAAACTTAGTTTTGCTATATTATTGTATCTCTAGTTAGGGGACTGAAGGAGCATGTACTTACCAATATGCATGAAGTCCTGGATTCAGTCCCTAGATCAAGGGAATCTGATCTGCCCAATTATGAACTTGTTATTTGGCACTTAGTCCTTCCATTATAGTAGAATTTAGTTTCTGTGTAACACCTGCAGACTTTGATTGAAACCAGGAAGGCAGTGTTGATAACATAAAGGTTCAAAACAAATTCCTGGTACAAAGGGAAGAGACTGGCAATTATTCTAAAGAAAGAAAAAGACAAGATAATATGATAGATCTTCCAGTCGGTTCTCCTGTGGCTAGTAGTAAGTCTTAACCTGATCAGAATCTGTTATAGCCAGTACAGCACCATTTATCATCTAGAAACAATTCTTAGATTGCTTAAATTGCCTAGATGTACCCTCAGCATATTTCAGGTCTAGTTATGAAATATGAGTTTTAAACTCTAGTTATGAGTTCTGATAAAGGATCATTAAAATGATAGCTTTCAAAAACCAAACCAAGCCAGGCGTGGTGGCGCATGCCTATAATCCCAGCACTCAGGAGGCTAAGACAGGAGGATTGTTGTAAGTTCGAGACCAGCCTGAGCTACAAAGTAAGCTTAAGGCCAGCCTGAGCTGCATAGTCTCAAAAAGACAAAAAAAAAAAAAAAAAAAAAAAAAAAAAAAAAAAAAAAAAAAAAAAAAAAAAAAAAAAAAAAAAAAAAAAAAAAAAAAACCAAGTGGATACTCCCAGCTACTCTGGAGGCTGAGGCAGAAAGAAAGCAAGTTCAAGCCAGCCTGAGTAACTTAGTAAAATCCTGTCTCAGAAGGGGAGGGGATAGTAAGGGAGAGGGATATAGTTTAGTGGTAGAGAAGTTGCCTAGTATCTCTGTCTCTCTTTCCTTCTCACTCTCCCTCTCTCCCTCCTCTCTCTCTCTCAATCTCTTTTCCCTCCTTCCCTCCCTCTCTCTCAATCTCTCTCTCTCTCTCTGTCTTTGTTTCTCTTTCAATCTCTCACACACATACACACAAAGTAAACCCTCTGGAGTAGAGGAAAATGCTATAATAATGTATTGTTTGACATTAATATAAACTTTTTTGAAGTTGATAGATGTGATTTAATGTCCTTTATTCTTAAGAAATATTCATTGAAGTATTAAGGTAAAAGGCATTATGTATGCACTGTATTTTCAAATGGTGGGATAAAATAAATAATGTGGATATGCATATATAGAATGAGACCAGTGATTAGTCACTACGACAGCATATTAAAAATATTGCATTATGTGTAACTAGCGGAACATGTTACTCCCTTTAAAAATGTCACTTTGAGAAGCACTGTCCTTTCTCTAGTTATATAGGCCTGTGTTTGTTAATATGTTTCTAAAATTCACTTGACATATAGTCTTTGAACATTCTTTGATAATGGAAAAGCTCGTCCTCTAAGGTTAGAATCTCCTAGAAATTACCAGAAACCCACTCTCATAGTATCCCAAGTATCATAAGTGGTCAAGGAAGAGCATGGTGTTTTAGATGTAACACATGGCCTGACCACAAAAATGTAAGTCTGTTTTGCTTATGTAATGGATAGGTAGTAAGTAGTCCTGAAAGTATTCCTCACAGATGAAGTCTTCAATATGTGTGGAATAAAATTGACAGTTTGGGGCTGGGGAGATAGCGCAGTGACCTAAGCACCTACCTGGCAAGCACAAGGTCCTAAGTTCGATATCCAGTACCACATGCCCTGCTGGCCCCGGAACTGGGCATGGTGGCACACATGTATAATCCCAGCAGTGGGGGCACTGAGACAGGAGGATCACTATAACTGCGTAACAAGACCCTGTATCAAAAGAATTTTAAAAAATAAAAATATAAAAGAAAAACAAATTGACAATTTCAAAGGAAGATGATTTGGTTATCTAAGTATATTACATTGCTCTATTAAATCAATCACATTGGTTCCTAGTCACATCTTGTAAGCAATGTTCTGGACGTGCATAAATAAAGCAGGGGATCACAGCCTCAGGAGAGTGAAACAGATCGTGAGAGCATGGGTAAAATGTTCAGATAACTAGGGTGTTCTCAGACTTCCAGAAAACAAGGACAAAGAAAGGAGCTTTCTGAATTTTGTTGTCAAGAGAGATTGCCCTACTCAAAGTGACTTTAATGGCTGTTTTACCCTTACTTTGTGGAAGTTATTTGGAATTGGGTAAAAGTAGAGAATAAAAAAAAATAGGTAGAATGATAGGACATATACAGAGTTTGCAAATCTGATTTTTAAAATTTCTCTTTTCCTTTTCCATAGCCAATTTTAGAATCAGGAGCTGTAGAGCTACTTTGTGGATTAACTCAAAGTGAAAATCCTGCTTTAAGAGTGAATGGAATTTGGGCTTTAATGGTACGCTTTACCCTTTTTTGCATTATAATTTATAAGACTAGAGATATTATCACCGTAGAACTAATTGGATTTTTCTCTTTTAAAAACCTGGCTATTAAGGCCCAGTATTCTAGAAGACATAGAATTTAACTTTTACATTTATCTGTAAGCAGGTTTGCTATGAGCAAGAGGCACTGTGCCTCAGTTTTCTTCCTCCTCTCCTCCTCCTCGTTCTCCTTCTTTTTGTTTTTGTTCTTGTTCTTCTTGCTGTTGTTATTTAAAGTAAACTGAAAAATTTAAATAAATATATAAATAAATACATTGAAATTTCACTTTGCTGATTTTTGGGAAACATTTTTCTTATCATGGATACTGTAATTATAAGGAGGTATATATTTTACAAAGCACTTTAAAACAAGTTTTTGAAATAAACTAGAGTATTCTTACCATACTTTACAGGTAGTGAACTAAGACACAAAATTGTTATTTTTTTAATTGATGAGTAAAATTTATGTTTATGATGTGCGACATGTTTTAAAATATGTACACAATACTTGAACCAATTAATATGTGTATTGTTTTACATGCTTACCATTTTTTACAGATTAATAAATAGCTTATCAAGGTTTCAGATTGATTCAATAACTTACAGATTGATAATTTACCAGGATAAATAAATGCGTAGTTGAGTCTAATAAATAATTTATAATAATAGACTAAATTTATAATCAGAAAACTTAAAGATTTAAACAATTTTAAAATTATTGAAGTAAATATTACAATTATAAAGTCCTTCTTTATAATTGTACATACTCGTATGTGGATTTTTAGGAACATAATTACAGTAGTTATAGTTAATTGTGCCAGTTGAAAAGGAGCAGACACCAAGCTAGGTGTGCTGTGTTTTTTATCTCTAATTTTTATTGCAAGCTATAGTGGCATATATCCAGCTTATGAATTGGAAATGAGGACTTGGATGGTAATGATTTGTGAGGCTGAAGGGACCACAGCCAGTAAATGAGAGAAACTGGGCTAAGCTTCTACTCTTCTCTGTATTTCATGCTATGTCTGCTATGTTTTTCACATGAACTTTGGAATAGAAATAACCACCAAATGCAGTAGTTCCACATTATTTTTCTCCTTAACTTTGTCTTGCTTTTAGTTCTTTCTTCTTGAAACTTTTCTGGGAATTGGGTTTGTTTGTTTATTTGTTTATTTAAGTCAGCTTTCTACTTATTCTCCTCCACTTCCTTTTATGAAATAGTCACCCCAAGTTTCAATTTCCAGTTTCCAGTTTAGTGTCAGGAATTCCTCCTAATACAAGAGGTTGCTTTGAAATCTGCATATCCAAATAACTGTTACTTTTTCCTCAGATCTGTCATTTAAACAGCCTATGAGACTTCTCTTGAAAGCTCCCTAATACACACAACTCGGTAATGGAAATGGAACTTAACCTGTTCTTCAATTTCAGACAAACTGTCTTACTCACATTAGTCTCATATTGTTAGCACCTGTGTTCTCTATTTATAGTGCTTAAAACCTTGTAATCCTTTTTGACCTGGGCCTCTTGATGCCTAGCAAAGTACTCTGTCTTTTGCTATGCTGGCTTGCTTTACTGATAACTTGAATCACTTATTTATCTGTTTCTTAACCAAAATAACTTTATGGAGAACAATAACCACATATAAGTCTCTATTTTATGAGAGATTTTTATGTCAAGCTATGTATTTATTATTTATTTATTTGGAATTTGCTTTTTTTTTTCCCTCTTCAAAGATGTTGTTATAGCTTGGTTTTAAGGAGGGCTAGGGCTGGGGAGACAGCTCAGTAGAATAAGCGCTTACCTGACAAGCGCAAGGGCCTGAGTTCAAACCCCTGTTCCACCAAAAAAAAAAAAAAAAAAAAATTCACACATGTGAATTTGAGAAAAAAAAAGTACCTGCTGGTCATCTCAGCTTGCTGGTAGCCAGGGAGTACCTCCTGCCCCCAGAGCATTGTGTGTGATAGAACCCAGCCATGCCCAAACCTAGCATAGTATTATAAACATAATGAGTATTTTCATGTCATAGAGCTAACAAAGCACTCCTTATTTTCATCCATAATAAGTGAGTACTTTGAGATCATTCTTAAAGTGCATGACAAATTATAATATATAATTTATAACAACCATATTAATAAAATGCACAGAAGGTAACTTGATAACCATAAATATAGTAATAAAAAGCTAAATGTAGCTGCATATATCTGTAAATCTAGCATAAAAGTTGAGGCAAGAAGATTGCAAGAGGGCTGGGGAGATGGCTCAGTGGAATAAGCGCTTTCCTGGCAAGCACAAGGGCCTGAGTTCAATCCCCGGTTCTGGAAAAAAAAAGATGCTTTGGAGTTTTTTGCCGGGTGTGGTGGCGCATGCCTGTAATCCCAGCACTCGGGAGGCTGAGGCAGGAGGATTGTTGTGAGTTCGAGACCAGCCTGAGCTACAAAGTGAGCTTAAGGCCAGCCTGAACTGTATAGTGAGACCCTGTCTCAAAAAAAAAAAAAAAAAAAAAAAAAAAAAAGAAGATTGCAAGTTCAAGGCCAGGTTGGGTAACATAACAAGACCCTGTCTGAAAATAAAGAAATAAAACAGCCTGGGTATGTAACTCAGCACTCCTGTTTTCCATCACTGGTACCAAAAGAAAAAAGAAATTTATATTTATGGAAGAAATATTAAGACCTTCAAATACTGCTGTTAACAAGCAATCATTTTTCTCAGAAATACAAGTGATAAGTAGGAATCAGAAAAATAGTATGAGTCATAGTTAAAGATTTTCTATGTACTCTATGCTTTGAAATTTTTCAGAGTTAGTATTAAAATATAATTTGATAAAATAATGTAGATATATTTTTTGCAACTTTTTTAATCTTTTCAGAATATGGCATTTCAGGCTGAACAAAAAATCAAAGCAGATATTTTGCGAAGCTTGAGTACTGAACAGCTATTCCGGTTATTATCAGATTCAGATTTGAATGTGCTGATGAAGACATTGGGACTTCTTAGAAATCTCCTCTCTACTCGTCCTGTAAGTAACATCACCAACGTTTTCAAATTAGATAACTCTGCATATGAACTGCCCCACACTGCTGGCTCTCTCTGTTCCTATCAACATCTGCTTATGGCTATGATTCAAATGCAATTTCTTTTCAAAGAAGCAAGGAGTTGCTGTCTAGACTTGTCACCTTCATAAGTATGTCAAGAACTGCTTCACTACGAACACTACTGCCACTGCCCTTGCCTCTGTTTTCTCCACTAGTGCCTGCTTTTATTACTTTATTCTTCCCTGGATTTCTAGCCAGGATGGATTTTTCTCTGCCTAAATCACTTTTCTCTGAGGCCTCTGCTCATTTCCTTTAGAGAATTATTCTGAGTGTCACTCCACAGATACCTCTCCCTAACCCACCTTTACAGAGCTGATCTCTAAAGATGTCAATGCGCAAAGCAGTCAGAATGTGTCAGAGTAAAAGAGCCTGGGCCTTGCTGGTACAGTTGCTCTTGATGTTCTCTCTCTCAGTGGCCTTCAGGGAGGAGAATCATGCGTGGCCTCCTCTGTGCCTTTCTTGGCTTTGGAGGCATCTTCATGTACTTATCCTCCAAACAATATTAGTCAACCTGCACCATATTTTCTTTGTCTATAGGGGTTTTCCCCCTAATATCAACTTTTTGTACTTCATTTTTCTGAAATATTTATGGGCTTAAGATCTTCAATAGTTTTAATTCTGTGTCCTACTAGGATTGTTAAGCTTTCTTCATGGTCATTAAAACTATATACATTTGAAGGCAAAATGCAGCTTAAAAAGGTAATAAAACTATTCTTTAACATCTAGTTCTGTTTGCTATGGTATAGTGCAATTATATATCATATTATATAACTTTTAGAAGCATTTTTTCTGTGATATTTTGTTTCTCAGAAAATAATTGTGCATTTCCTATTACTTTCCAGCATATAGATAAAATAATGAGTACACATGGAAAACAAATTATGCAGGCTGTCACCCTTATTTTGGAAGGAGAACATAACATTGAGGTTAAAGAGCAGGTATGTATTCCTTTTTGGAAAAAAAAAAGTATGTCCTAGTTTGGGATTTTGGAAAGGGAAGCAATGCAATACAAGACACATTTTATAAGATTATAACCCAAAGAATCATATATAGTGCAGGAAATCTGTCCATACACTAAAGACCAAAGATTCCAGCTAAGGGCTTAGATCTCACAATAATGTCCTGCATGAGGCCAGCTGAAGACCTAGAACTCATAACAATGCTTCCCATGAATTCAACTGGAGGCCTAGAACCAAGCACAATGTCTAATGCAGGCCTCTTTCATGGATCTGCTCTGGGAAGGGCCTGAGATCAGTGGTGAAACTAGAAAATGAGTGCTGGCAGGATGAAGAATCTGCTAGCAGGCTGAGGGATCTAAACTGAAGCCAGGAAACAATGCTCAAGATGAAGACCAGAGTGCCTTCAAAAAGTACCACAGCCATTCTCAGCAATAGTGAGGTCCTAAGCTCTTCTGAGGGTGAGGAAAGCTGAATTCCTGTCTTAGTTACTCTTCTCTCTTTGCTGGGACAAATACCCAACACCCAAAATGAAGGAAGGAAAAGTTTATTTAGCTCATAGTTACTGGAGGTTTCAATCCACACTCAGCTGGCTCCAAGGCAGAATGGCACATGGCAGACGGCAGAAGTTCATGGTGGCGGAACAATAATGCAACAAAGATCAATAGCTAGAGAAAGCCTGTCTCTCTCTCTTATACTATATTCAGGCTCTCTGCCCTAAGCTGGGGGAAGTACTCACACCCATAATCCCAGCAGTACTAAGACCCATAATTTCAGCCTTAGATCACACATAATCCCAGTGGATCATGAGTTAATCACAAACTCTAGAAATCTACACCCAATGACTACATGAGGCTTTGCCCAATGACTACATGAGGCTTTGGGGCACAACTAGACACAAATCATAGCAATTGCCATCAGGAAAGCCAGAATAACAGACTTCTCCAGGAAACTGAGCTGTGCACCATCTTCCCCTCAGAGCCAGGAAGTAATCCTCAAGATAAGGACCAGAGCTCCCCCTAAGTGAACCATAGCCATTCTTAGCAACAACAAGGTCCCAAGCTCCACCTCTCCTAGAACAGCCAAGTTCACCAAGAAAGCCAGCATGATAAAGTCACCCAGCAGAATAGCCCAAAAGAACCAGCAACTTCCAAACAGCTTCCCTAACAGCCTCCCTAGTTCTGCCTCGTTTGCTGCTGCTAACAATTCTTAGACGGGCTTCCCAAACAAGCACCATGATAGTTCAGTTCTACTGGGTATTACAAGTTAACTTCCAGTTGGAAATCCACTAAACAGTATTATGAATGAATACAAAGGTAGATCACTAGAGTCTTCTAAAATACTCAGAGCTGAGATGAAACATGTTCTAGAGACCAGAAGAAAGCTCCTCTTCCATTCCTTGAACTCTTTTCAATTATTCTATTCATTAGAATAAAAAAAACATATAGTTTCACACTTTATATTACATACTGGACACCCCATCCATGTCTCTACAGGAGTAGCCTCCTTTAATCACCCTGGAGTTGATACTTCATTCCAATTCCACTGTTTCTACCCTTCTCTGAATTTAAACTCCTATGGCTTCCTGAGCAGATAATTGCTCAACCTGGACTCAGATTTAGTTTCTTTACTTTTAGGCCTTCTTATTGTTATCTCAAACCCAGCATTCTGCTGAATTTAAGAAAGGTGAACTTAATTTACAGAAACTGCATTTATCAGGTAACCACTTAAGAATCACTTTTCCATATTTTGTAGGATTTATTAGGGGAACTTAGAAGAAAAGAAAAAAAATCTTAAAAGTCACCTTTAAGGTTAAAATTTTAATCCAGAATCTGAATTACTGGTATCTTAATTTTTTCTAACATAGATATCATCTACATGAGTTTATTTTCAAAATTCATTGAGCTGTACATATGTATCTCTGTAAAACTTGCCAAGCTCATTAAGATGGACCCAGACAGCCTGACTCTAGGGCCCATGTTTTTTTTTTGTCTTTTGTTCCTGATAACGTTAGAGAGTTTAGTAGGCTTCTGAAGGGTAGTCTAAGGTAAGACTGACTAGTAGAATTTAGGAGGTTGTTTTGTATTTATGAGCAGAAAAGTGGTAGACTTCACAAAATTGTTTTAATAGTTATTTTTTATGGTTTCTCTCTAAAATTAAATAATGTATAATAAATAAAAATTTAATACGAAATGTAATTCCTTAAGCATCACTGAAATGAAATGAGATTCTGAGACTCAACAACACATATATACATACGTTGATCAAGAGAAACTATTCCACTGGAGAGCATCAGAATGAATTTTGTCTAAGAAATCTGCTGACCTTAATAAAATTGTGCTATCTTGAAAAGCAAGTAGAAAGGGCAGGCAAAATTTAGGTGAGACCAAAAGAAAAGACCAGTGGTAATAGTGTATTTTTGCAGAACAAAAATGATACTATCTCATATAGATTTTGGACATGGTCCAGAAGAAAGTGTGTAAAAAAGTTAGAATATTTAAAATACTTGATTTAAGACATTATAAAATATGATAATCAAGATAGTAGGCTGTCCTGGGCCTAGTGTGCAGGCCCCACCCCCATTGTTCACTGAGATGGTGATTGAGACTGGGCATGGTGGCGCATGCCTGTAATCCTAGCTCTTGGGAGGCTATAAACAGGGCGGATCACTACCAGTCCAAACTACTAGTGAGACCCTGTAGACTCTGTACTAAATACATTTTTTAAAATAATAAAGATAAAAAAGAAACATAACAGTGAATGAATAAACTGGAATACCAGTCAATAATAAAAAGGGACAGGGTTGGCGAGATAGATTAGCAAGCAGACTAAAATGCCTGCTTAGGCAAGCTTAAGCAAGCGCAGGGACTGGGGTTCAATACCCGGCACCACATACCACTCCAGCCCCACCCCCAGGGCACACTGAGCTGGCCAGAGTTCAGGCATTGTAGACCACTGAAGCAGTAGTATCACCATGAGACCGAGCTGCATAGTGAGACCTTATAACAACCAAGTACGTTAAAAAACATATATATTAAGATTAAAAGGGACAAACTATTAATAGATTCCACAACACAGATGTCTCTTAATTATACTGTCTGAAAGAAGCCAGATTCAAAAGACAATGTTGTGCCATTCCATTTATGTGACAGTCCACGAAAGAGTCATAGATACAGAAAAAAAAATCACAGGTATTGAAGAAGGAAGGCAGGGGTAAGGGTTTGGACTACAATAGATGGCACTGTTTCCCCAGGAAAACTGGGGAGGCAGTTTTTATTATTTTTATTTAATAATTATATAATCATTTTCATCAAATTTCTCCCCAAAGAGCCAAGGGATTTTATGTTCATTGGGGTAGCATAGAAGAGATGAATTTGGGGAATGCATTTCTTTTGCCCAAATTTACCCTGATCTATTGCCATATGTTTGATGCTATTTTATAAAGTATTTTGGCAATTTTTATTTTAGACAAAATGTTCCCCTTACTAGTATACAGATCGTTTTTGAATATTGATTTTGTACCTGGCTGTTTTCCCAAACTCACTTCTGAATGTGTTAATCTTAGAGAAATAAAACTATATATCCTCTAGGATATTTGAGTATTTGGGCCATAGTAAAAAATAGTTTCATCAGTTCAGTTAGCTGAAGTCTTACATAGAAAAGGGTTAATTAAAGTCAGAGGAAATCAATCCAGGCACAGTGGCACACACCTAATCTGAGCTACTTAAGGCTGAGGCAGGAGAATGCCAGTTCCAAGCCACCCTGAGCAACATAGACCCTGTTTTTTTAATAGGGAAATATTTTGATCTATATCCTACATCTCATTCCTATCTTTGAGTATTTGCTAACTGTGCCTCAGAACTCAGGGTTACTTTCTTAAGAAGCCTAAAAAAAAAAAAAAAAGAAGCCTACCCTGACCCTTAAAATAAACAGCAAGTGCTTTTTTACTTTCTGCCTTTTTGATTCTCTATTTTTACTTTAATCACTCCACAGTGAGATGTAATTGCCTATGTAACAGCTCCAGAGCCAGGGAGTGTATCTTCCTTGTGCACCCTGATGCCCAGCAGCACAGGCCCATGACAGATAGCAAATTTTTATTGGATTGCTAACATTGCATTGACATGGTTCTAGCATTGCTAAATCTGGCATTACCTTACCCTGTCTCTCCACCTTTATCTTGGTCCTTGCCACTGGCTTGTCTAGTGAAAAATGAAGCATCTGACAAGAACCACCTTGTCCTCTGAGGAGAAACACCTATCCTTATTGTAATTATTCTCAATATATATCAGCTTCCAGCCAGGACGGACTCCTTATCACACCAGCCTGAGCCAAGTTCATGTGTACATTTTGCATCCTTTTCCTGTATGTGGCCAGTAACTGGTAGACAGGGTAGGCCTTCAGCCAAAGGTTGTGAGCTTTGGAGTGCTTAGCACAGAGATCTAGGGATGGGAGGGAGCTGTGCTACCTGTGGAATTTCTACTAGAGATACTACATCTTCTACTAGAGATACTACAAGAAGAAACTTGTGGGTTACCGATAAAAGTTTCCCTTAGAAAGGACTTTTGCAAGAAAACCAAAAGAGTCACATTAATTTTCTTTTTTATTTCTATGGTAGTAAGATCTGCACAATACTGCTGCTTTACCTGGCTATGGGTTAATGCTCAGCAAGAGCCTGGGAGAGGTTGGGTTCTCTTGTCTAGGTATTGGGTAGTACTTTTGGCAGTGCCAGGAGGTGATAATAGGCCGTCTAGTGGAACCTGTGAGCACCCTTGCACTTCCAAGCACCTCTGCACCTGCCCAGTTCTGGGGATCCTGGAGCTTTCTTAATTGTTGGCTCTTTGTCCTTTCCAGACACTATGTATCCTAGCCAACATAGCCGATGGAACAACAGCAAAAGAACTTATTATGACCAATGATGACATCCTGCAGAAAATCAAATATTACATGGTAAGCTTTTGTCCTTGCTGCTTTAGAAGACAGGGACTGTAGCACTATTATCTTAAAACAGATTGAGCAAATATTTTAAAAGGAGTAAACTGTCCCATAATAGATTTAAAGAACTCTTTTCCATCCTGAAGAAACTGGGAAAAATAAATATGTGAAGCTTAGGCCATTGGTGACATTTCCACCTACCATCCCACTCTCTACCACAGTCTTGTGCTAATTGCCTCCCTCTTACTCAGACACCATAGATCCTTGACTTGTTTGCTCCCAAACACAACCTGCCACCTACTGCTGTGGCCATATTTTACATGATATCATTGCCCAAAACCACTTATTGCCTAAATTTGAGTATCAGACACTCCTCTTTTTATTTTGTCAGTCTCCAAGCAGAATTCTAACCATGAAATAACCCTTCCTTCTCTCCGACCACCAACCTGCCTTCTCTGCCTGTCCTCTCAAAGGCAGCAATCATGGAGGAAGGCACAGAACCAGGCTGAGTGGTTCACTACAAAACCCAGATGGGCACCTCAGCCCTGAATGACCTTCAGTGATTCTCTAGTAAGATGCAGCCTTTGTTCTCCACATGGATAGGTTCTTCTCCTCACTTCATTCTTTAAACTTTGTCACTCCTTTATCACTTTAGTGATAACCTCAGCTTTTTGTTTTAAAAGAATAAGAGCTGAAGTGTTCTTCATTGGCTCTCTCTTGAATCAAATCCATGTCCCATGTCCTTAATGATGCCTGTCACGTACTATATGACCATCTATATCCCCAACTCATCTTGTTCCTCTCTTCCTTTTTGTTCACTACACTAGCCTCTTTAAGTTCTTCAGTGTGATCATGAGCACGAGACCTTCACACATGGCCAGAGCCTCTGGCTATAATTTTTTTTTCCTGAACCAGGGATTGAACTCAGGCCCTTACACTTGCCAGGAAAGCACTGAGCCATTTCCCTGACCCCTTGGCTGTAATATTTTCTTCCTCTCTCCTCCTCACCCTTCAGATCACAGTTGAACTGACACTTCCTCTCTGGACTCTTACCTATTTAGGTTATTTTTGGTACTGTATAGATTTTTTTCCTTCCTTCTTTCAGAGCACTTAGCTCAATTACAGTGACATATCTTTTATGAGCCTACAAAATATCTCTAGGTAGTATAAAGTCTGTGAGAGGGTTTGCCTGGCAAGTGCAAGGGCCTCAGTTCAATACCCGGTTCTGCAAAAAAAAAAAAAAAAACTAAAAAATATCTGAGAGAGCAGGGACTATCTCAACTTGTGGGTTTTTTGTTTTGTTTTGTTTTGTTTTGTTTTTTTGGTCCAGTACCTTGTATAGTGCCTGGCCCTTAATGTATGCCCAGGAAATATTTGTTCAGTGAAAAGGTAATGCTTCAACCATGAATCCCCTATCTTTGCAATTCCAGATTCAGTATCTTTTTAGTCCCTTAAAAGTCTAATAAGTAGTATAACAATTGACTAACATGCAAGAGACCCTAGGTCTGATCAGTACTACCAAACAAAACACAAAAAGTTCTCATTAAGCTCCCATTATCATTGAGGTACACCTATTTCTCTGCTGCTGTTCAAGGTCAGGTTCTTAAAAGCATCTTCTAGACATGCTGTCTTCCTCTTCTAAGATCACTCTTTAACCTACTTCATCTAGCCTTCATCCCCATCCCTCAGGTGAAACTGTTTTAGTTGGGGTCACCAGTAACATCCATGATGCCAAATCCAAAGGATACATCATCTCCTTTTTTGTCATCTCACTGAAAGCTGACTTCAATACAGTTCATCTTTTCTTCCAGGAAGCATTCTTTTTTCTTGGCTTCCGTGACATCATACCTCCTTACTGTTATTTCATACATAAGGTCCTGAGATGCTGGTTCACAATCTTACTTTCACAGTAGAACCTGTTAGAATAAACTTTCAAAAACTATAGCCTTGTACTCTCCCTCCAGAGACACTAATATATTAGGTTGTAGGCCTGTAGCCTGGCCATCAGAATTTTTAATAATTCTCTTTTAAAAGCATCCTTAAAGATTAGTTTTGTATTCTTATGTAAAACTGAAGCCCATTTCCTTAAGGGACTCTCATCCACTCCATGGGTTGAACTTTTATATCTTTGTTGATAATTTCCAGATGTTTGCCCCAGCTTATACCTTTCTTTAGAGAAACCCATATACCCTCCCGCCTTTTCACTATCTTCATGTGGCTAATAGCTCTTGAGGTTAATGTTTTGAAATTAATTCTTAAATAATCCCCGAAATTTAAATGTTCAGTATAGTTCCATCTACCCCACTGCTGAAACTTGATGGTCTCTTGATTTTTCTGCCTCTGTCCCCTCATCAGTTTATCAACAGGTCCTTGAGCCCTTCATCCAAAACTGCTGTTGAATCTGCTTTCCATATCCATTGTTACCCTTTCTGGTCCCAGCCATAGTACTTTGTGCTTCACTGACTATTTAGTAACACTTCTTCATTGTTAAACCACTCCATTCAGCCAAAGTGGTCTTCTAAAAGTGTAAATCAAATCTTCTACCTCTGCTGTATAAATTCTTCAGGGGCTTCCTTTGAACCTAGAATGAAATCCAGAATCCCTACCCTGCCCTACAAGGAACCCATTTGAGAACTTTTCCTTCTTCTTGGAACCCCTAATCCTTTGATTTTTGTGTATCTGACAACTGTTTTTTTTTTTTTTTTTTTTTTTCTTTTTTGAGACAGGGTCTCACTGTGCAGTTCAGGCTGGCCTTAAGCTCACTTTGTAGCTCAGGCTGGTCTCGAACTCACAACAATCCTCCTGCCTCAGCCTCCCTAGTGCTGGGATTACAGGCATGCGCCACCACGCCCGGCTCGTGACAACTGTTTTTTAAGTCTGTTAAATATTGTCTCTTTTAGGGCCAGTGAGATAGCTCAGCAGTCTGCTTAGGCAAGTTGCAGGGACCAGGGTGTGATCTTGGCACCATATGCCATGCTGGCCCCGCCCCTGGACATGCTAAGCTGGCCACCAAGACTGGATGTGGTGGTGCATGTCTGTAATCCCAGCACTGAGGAGGCTGAAAAGAGGAGTCCAAGCTGCATAGTGAGACCCTGTACTAAATACATAAAAAAAAAAAAAAAACCCTACACATCCTCTCTTTCAAACAGATAATTATCTGTGTACTCAACCAAAATTAAGTTCCCAGCCCTCCATCATCCAATATATATATTATTGTGACCTGCTCAGCCCGCCCTGGGGTGGGGCTGGTGTAGCAGGCAGCATGTGGTGCTGGGGATCGAACCTTGATCCCTGTGCTTACTTAAGCAGGCACTTTAGATTGCTGAGCTATCTCGAACCATCCAATTTTTTGAATAAATAAGAAATAAACTTATATATGTAAAAACTACTTACAAAGGATATACAAGCTCATGTATTCCCTTTATACATTATACTCACTGATGCCCTAAAGCTGAGAACAGATGATAAGCTTTATTCAGTGTTATTTTAATCAGGCCCAAATTTGATATCTCTTTAAAACTGTTGCCAGGTAGAAAAATCACTAACCTTATAATTTTAAGCTACATCCATTCCTTTGTGTCTTCTTGGTAGAGATGTACAGTCCATTAGAAGGTAAGTCTTGGCCTTCAAGAAACTTGACATTGACACTGTGGTGCATTCCTATAATTCCAGCACTTGGGAAGCTGAGGCAGGAGGATCACAAATTTGAGACCCTGTCTCAAAAAATAAATAAAATAAAAAAGGAAGCTATTAAGCATATAGTTGGTATTAATTATCAACTATTCTGATAAATTATTTAAATATACTAGAAAGTTTTTTAATTGACTAGCAGGGATTGTTTTCCTATCAGGTCCTCTTTCATTTACGACAAAGTACTTTACGTGCATAAGTGATCCTACTTAATCAGAGATGATTATGCTTTCAGTAAAGAAAAATAAACCAGGGTTATGTTTTAGAAGAAAAGGAAAGGAGTTTCCTCTGTCATTGGCAACACTTATTAGTTGTAATATTTGATAAGTCAAGTAGAGATTTGATAGTTTTGGGGGATACTCTTATAGAAATAAATAAACTGAACATATTCTATAGCCCTTAATTTCAGCAAGTAAAGTCAGGAGAGTAAACCGTTAATAAACTGTTTGTATGTGAAAGACCAGTTGTTACAGAATTCCCCAATCATATCTTCACTTTCTTTCTCAAAGGAGTTATTGGATCATCTTAAATAAAATACACAGTAGTTTACCAAATATGCATACAATTTGGCTGCAAATGACCTGAAAACATAGCCTGTCGGAAGCACAGAATTGTCATAGGCCATTGTTTCCATGAGCATTAATTAAGTCATAAGTTGCATATAATCCTAAAAATATTTTGTTCAGTTAGAGGTTTTATTTAGATTGATATTTGAAGATCTTTTGACAAAGTTTACAGTCCCTAATCTGCCAGTCCTGCCAACCTGTCATCTTATTTGTAGCCTAGCCTTCACACTTGTTAATATTAACTTTAAGTCCCTTCATGACATGCATTTGTGGGTTCTGCTCCATACTATTAGAACTACCCATGATATATTACTAAAAGTAGGGGAGGGAGGTCTGAAGTGAGATTACCTCCATTTTGACTTTTATTCCTTTTCTGCATTGATAGGGTCATTCACATGTCAAGCTACAGCTTGCCGCTATGTTTTGCATATCAAATCTCATATGGAATGAAGAAGAAGGTAAGAGATTGCTGAGATTTGTTCTGAGGAAAATCATAGGAAGACAGTCTCACAAAGGCAAGAAACTAAGCCTAAGCAGAGGTCCCATCGATGGACTAGCCATCCCCACCACCTTGTAGACATGTGACTATCTAATCACCTGGGCTGAGCCCCCACCTTGAAGAAGTAACTGGCAGTCCCTGCATTGGGAAAGCTGATGTAGAGGATGCTCAGGTATGTGAAGAGGATGCGAGGAGGAGGATGGGCCTTTCATGATGAGCATAAAGAGCACGTTTGAGAACTATGCACAAACAAGAATAAAGGAGAAGTACATTCATGGGTGAGAGACAGTCTTCCTTACACAGGAGCCAGTCTGTAATGATCAAAAGTCTTCCACTTGGCCTAAATACTAGAATCATGTTGGGAGTTAGACTCTCAGGGTGACCCAGGCACAGTGATTTCCAAGTGAGTCCAGTGTAGTCAGGTAGCCAATAGTGGATCTCTGTGGTGGGCTAGTGGCATTGAAATCACCTTGGAGTCTGAATCTTGTACACAGGGATTTTTAGTTGACTAGGTCCAGAGAGAGTGGTGTATAGATGATCACTGTAGGGTCTTCAGTGGGGAAAAAAACTCCAGGGGACTGACTGTATTTGGTGCTTGTGTCCAGAACAAAGTAGAAGGAGGTGAAACTAGATTCAACTCATGGGGCTAGATACCAAGCAGAATCTCTGTGCCAGGGATACAAAGCCAAGTCTTGGTCTTACTGGGGAACCAGAGCAGTATGAATTGGATCTGCCCCTTGTGCAGACTGTGAAGCACCAAGAAGTGTTTGGAGGAAAGAAGCAAGAGACAATAGAGGGGAAAATGGCACATCTTTATAAGAGAAGATGTCTGGCCTGGCCAAGACTTTGTGTTTTGAAAGAAGTGACAAAGGTGAGGCCTGGTGACAAAGGGCTTTATGTTAGGCTAAAGATTTTGATTTTCTAGTGTATAGTCTAGCAGCAGAATTCAGGATGGACTGTAGGAAGGAGGGCCAAGAGAACATGATACCTTTCTGCATCATGTTCCTAGTAACCAGGTAGCTTTAATCTTTTAGGTTCACAAGAACGTCAGGATAAATTACGAGACATGGGCATCGTAGATATTCTACACAAACTGAGTCAGTCACCAGATACAAACCTTTGTGACAAGTGAGTACCAAAATGAAAGAGCCTTTGGGCTGTGTTGGATTTTTTATAAAGTGGTTTTAATTCCTTACTAATTCAAACCTTCTAGTATCCTGTGAGCCAACTGTGTCATTTGAGACATAAACTATTACCAAATTATTAAAGTCTCATTATTAAAGTCTTATTCTGGATTAACACATGTGTGGGCCATCTTAGTGGATATCTGGAGCGGATCCAGGTACTACTATTCTCTTTCCTTCTTTTGATCATTAGAATAGAAATCAGTGTCTTTCTGAAAATCAGAAAAACCAATATCAAAAACATCAACTTGGGGCTGGCCAGATAGCTCAGTATACTAACGTGTCTGCTTAGGCAGGGTGCAGCAGCTGGGCTTCAATCCCCAGCCTGGACCCTGGAGAGCACTGAGACAGTGATTGAGACTGTGTGGTGGCGTATGCCTGTATTCCCAGCTCTTGGAAGGCTGAAAACAGGAGAATCACTGTGAGTCCTATCTACTCACAGTGGGACCCTATAGACCCTGTGCTAAAATACATTTTAAAAAAGGCATTGATTCATTCAAAACTTCACTGCACACTGCCCTGTACCAGCCCAGGCCCTGTAGCTGGGGATGTAGTAGTGACCACTAAGCAGTCCCCATTCTCAAAGAGCTTATGTGTCATGGAAGGGGCAGGAGTTATAGTCAGAAACCCAGATAAACTCATAATAGTGGAAAATGCTCTTTCTAGCTGTGTGTACTGTCTTGGAACAACCTTCATATTCCCGTTCCAAGGAATTACTTCCGTGTATGATAGCAGGGAACATCAAGTCTTTGTTCCAGACTCAGCCTTGCAGGATCTGGCTCTGACCTTCTTATTCCCCAACCCTCATTTTTGCCCCCACCCCAGTACTAATTCTGTATTCCAGCCATACTTGCCTGCTTCAGTATAACACCTTGAGGTGCTTATACATTCTGTTCCTTGTGATTTACCATCCCATCCCTCTCCTTTCCAAGTACCCATTCATTTGACAAGACTTTTTTTTTTTTAATCCTGCCTTATTTACCTACCCTCACTATTTTAGGTATTGGAGATATAATGGTGAACAAACTTAGTAAAGTCCTTGCTGTCATGGAATTTTAATTCAGTATAAAAGACAGTAAGCAAATGAATATGCAGCACAATATCAAGTACCATGAAGAAAAATATAAGAGTAAGGAAATTAAAAAAACAAATATTAGTTTCTATATGGTTTTAGTCAGTAAAGACCTCTGAGGATGAGACTAATCACAAACCTGGATGGGAAGTGAAAGAGTCTGCTAGATAGGTGTTGTCTTAGTCACTGTCCTTGTGCTGAGACAGCTACCCAGTACCTACAACTTAAGAAACAGCAGGTTTATTTTAGTAAAGTCTGAGGCAGAAATGCATAGTGAAGAGGGCTAGAGCAGAGGACAGCTGCTTATCCCATAACAGCCAGGAAACAGTGAGAAAGGAAGAGCCAGGGAGGGAATACACCCTTCCAGTTCGTGTCTTCAGTAATGTACCTCCATCCAAATCACACTTCCCAATCACACATTTAGCTATGTAACTCATCAATCCATTGAGTACAGCACCTCCATGATTTAGTTATCTTCCAAATACATGAAGCTTTTGAGGGACTTTTTAAAAAAATCTAAATGGCAATATTCTGTCCCTGACCTCCAGAAGACTTATGTTAAGGTTATTATGTAAAAATTCATTTACCTCATTTATAAGAACTACCAAAGCCTTTAACTGCTTTAGCTGTGCTTTTAAAAGTCTAAAACAAAACTTTCCTCTGAAACTAAAGGCAAACCTTAGTTATGAGTTCCTATAAAATGTTTTTAAAAAGTTAAACACTTCCACTCTACAGGGACATAGGGCAAATATTCCTGTTATGAAAAGGAAATAGGAATATAGAAAGAAATTGGTCCAAACTAAGACAAAAAGCCAGCAGAGCAAACATTAAATCTTACAGTTCCATGCTCACCACACAGGGTAGGTTGTATTAAAATGTGAACTCCAAAGGGTTCAGGCACTCCTAAGGCAATGCCCATTGCAGCTCTCATATCTTCTCGAGCTGGTTATACTCACTGTGTATGACTGTTTTTAGCAGATGAACTGAGTTCCTGGCATCTCCAGTGTTGTAGGGTCTCCACTATACTCTTAGCTTCACTCTCACAGCTTCACCTACTACCCTCTCAAATGCACACTGTTTGGCATTGCAGGACTTCGGAAATCTGGGTGGAAGCCTCACAGACCCTATAACTATTACATTTTGCGTGCTTGAAAAACCATCACTGCATAGATGATGCTGAGATTTGCTGCCAACTTAAGCAGTGGCCATGCCCTAGAGCCATAGCTGCAAAGATCTCTGAGTGTCTGGATGGCTGAACACAGTAAAACAAATCCCTGGGAACCAATTCCTTAGGTAGATTGTGAGGAGGGAGGGCTCCCACGAAATGAGAGCTTTACAGTTTGTACCTTTGAGCCTGGGCCAGTTGGGGTCATTCTGAGAGCTCTCAAGCCATCTTTTATATTGTTTTGATATATTGTTTGACTTTTTTAATGCTAATATTTTTAATAGCCATACTCTCCATGACCCCAACTTTTCAGGTGCTTCCTTTCCAGTGAAACTATAAACTTTTCAAATTATTTGTCTCTGCCATTTGCTCTGGCTGAAAGCATCCAGCAATACCCATACACAGCTTGAATGTCCAGTTGCTTTAAAGTTTCCTCTGCCAAATTAATTAGCCTGTTGTCCTTAATGTCATGCTCAGGAAATGGGCAAAATGAAGACAAATTTTCTGCTGGGTATTATACATGTGGTCTTAGTACAGCTGCCAAAGGAGTCCTACTTCTGAGCTCTGACCAGTATCACTTGTGAAGCTCAGCTTACAGCTTTTTTAGACAGCATCCCCAAACCTTTTCAAACAATTCCCATAAACCAAAGTGTGTCAAGTGCAATCACAGCCATGACCCACTTTTTTTGTGCCAGTGTCTGTATTAGTCACTTTCTGGTTGCTGAGACACAGTACCTGATATCAACCTAAAGAAGAATGTTTTACTTTAGCTCGCAGTTTTAGTCATGGACAGCAGGTTCCAAGGCAGAAATGTATGATGAAAAGAACCAGAGCAGAAGACCACTATTCATCCCAGGCAGCCATGAAGGAGAGAAAGGAGCTGAGAAGAGAAATACCCCCAGGGACCCACCTCCAACCAGGCTCCACCTTCTAAGAGCTAAATAGCTACTGAACTCACTAGTGGATTTATCCACTGCTGCCTTGATCCAGTCACCTTCCAATACATGAGGCTTTTGTGTGTCTTTTTTTCTTCATCTAAGCCACAGCATATATTTTCATAAAGAATATTTCAAGTAGATGACACAGTAAATTTAAAAACCTTGAGGCAGAAATGAACTTGGCATGCCTAGAGAGAAGACCTATACAAGAAACCTAGTGAGGTCAGAGAAAAATAATGAAGAAGCACATAATCATAGGTGAAGGAGCCAGAGCATGAAGAAGCTTTTAGGCTGTAATGCTAACAACTTGGGCCTTTCGTCAGAGTTTAACAGGAAGTCACTAGAGAGACATTGAGCAGAGGAGGCGTTATCTGACTTGAGCTTTTAAAAGATCACTTTGGTGGCTTTCTACATAATCATCTATAGTAAGGCAGTAATGGCGACGGATACAGTTAAAAGGCATGCAGTAATGTGGGTAAAGATGAGGGTGGCCATGGTAGAAGTATTGAAGAAGAATCAAATCTATTTGTTTATTTTTAATTTATTTAGTACAGGATCTACAGGGTCTTACTACACAGCTCAGATTTGTGGTGATCCTCCTGTTTTCAGCCTCCTAGGATTACAGTGCACTAGGATTACAGGCGTGCACTACCATACCCAGTCTCAATCACCACAGCACTCCCCACGGGCAGGGCCAGCACAGCAAGCCAGGGATTGAACCCTGGCCCATGCTCCTTGTGTCTGCCTAGACAGGTGCTTTAATCCACTGAGCTATCTGGCCGGCCTAAAATTCAGAATTTAACCTCAAGATAGAACTGATAAATTTGCTCAGGGACTCAATGTAGGATATTAAAAAAAGAGAGGAAAGGAAAATGTCTAAGTTTTATCCCAAGCACCTGAGTTGAGAATGTTGCAGTTCACCAAACTGGTGAGCATACGAGGAGTAGGAACAATTAAGAGTTCTTACTTGGATGTGTCAATTTTGTTAGACCCATTGGATTCAGGGGAGAGTGGGGTGGGAGATACACATTTGGGGAGTGTTTTTAGCATTGAAGTTTTCCCAAGTCACCAGACAAGAGCATAAGTGAAAGGAGGGCTGGCCAGATAACTCGGGGAACTAAAGCACCTGCTTACGCAGGAACAGAGAGCTGTGTTGGCTCCACTCCTGGTGTGCCCTAAGAGGGTGATTGAGACTGGGCGTGGTGGTGCGTGCCTATGATCCCAGCACTTGGGAGGCTAAAATCGGGAGGATCACTATGAGTATGATCTGTGCAGTGAGACCCTCTAGACCCTGTACTAAATACAAAAAGAAAAAAGAAAAAAAGAGTGAAAGGAAGGAGGAGTGTGAGATCTGGGGCCCTCCTAAGTGTAGGGAAAGATGAAAAAGATCAGCAAAAGGCAGGAGCAACTAGTGGCCTCAGAAGAGACCTAGGTACATAAGTGTCCTGAAAGCAAGGGAAGAGAATGGGAAAACAGTGGCCATTCATCCTTCAAATCTCAGATCAGACTGTCACTTCTTCCAAAAGCCTTGCTTGACCTACTTCCTTTCCACAAAGGCTACGCTAGAAACCTTCCCTGTTTCCCTTGCACCCACAGAACACACCATTCTGTGTCTCTGCTGTCAGCTTGTTCTGTCTTCTCTACTGAAAGGAGGAGGTGATTATAACTGTTCCTTAAATGAACAGCTATTCCAAACTTTTCTGAGGCACTCAGCAGGGTGGTCTTCAGCTTTCCTGAAATTTCCTGTCCTGTAAGTCAAAAGACAAGTTCTTTAATAACTGGAGCCCTAGGCTGCTGGTCAGATGAGTATGATATCAGGCAAATGAAGGCCAGCTCCAGAGGATTTAAACTTATACTTGAGGGTTGGACCCTCTACCTCCCCCTCTGCAGCTGCTGACTTAAATGATAGGCTCTGTCAGCCCACTTCTGGTTGAGAGCCATGTCATTCACTGGAGATTTTCTCTGATACTTCTTCAGGAGTGAAAACAGTTCTACTTAAAATAGGCGTGAGCTAATCTAGATTGCTGAAAGAAATGCCTCACCAGCTTTAAGTGGAAGAAAAAGGGAGGGAAGACAATCAAGGTGAGAACTATCTAGCATTAAGACCATCTAAGAAAAGATGGTTCTTGTTTCCAAAACCACCTATCAGAAAGATATAGGGGTATAGTTTGTAAGCCCCCAATAATCAAGTAGTAATCATATAATCAACCTCTGAGTAGGATCTAGAAGAAATTTGAATTGGCAGTTTCAAACAGTAATATAGAATTTCAGTCAAGACACTTAGGTAACATTTTATTTGGCATCTAATCAGATGTGTCTCAGGTTCCTATTGTCTTTGAGTCTTTATGATCCTTTGACTTTCAAAGGCACATACAGTTGAGCTATTACTAACCAGCATTCTCCATCCTAGGCTCACAGGGCCTCTGGTCTGCAGGGGTTTGGGTTCCCATCTCCAACACAACTGCTCTTCCTAGCTTTGTCATAGATATGAGGAGGCAGGTACATGGTCATTAAGAGGTACCTGTAGGGTGGGGGAGATAGATAGCTCAGCGGCATAAGTGGCTGCCTGGTAAGCACAAGGTCCTGAGTCCAATCTCTAATACCAAAGAGAAAAAAAGAAATAAATAAAAGTACCTATACTGTCATTGATAATCTTTCTGAAAATGTCCTTATAGAACCTCAGTTTTCCATATGTAGCACTTTGTGTTCAGATGGTTTGGATTAACCATCTGATTATTGGGGGCTTACAAACTATACCCCTATATCTTTCTGATAGGTGGTTTTGGAAACAAGAACCATCTTTTCTTAGATGCTCTTAATGCTGGATAGTTCTCACCTTGATTGTCTTCCCTCCTTTTTTCTTTTCTTCTCCCTATACCCCTTAAAGCTGGTGAGGCATTTCTTTTAGCAATCTTCATCTTTATAGAATGTTACATAATTAGAAAACTCCTTAATATACCACTTTAAAAATTGTAAATTAAGTCCATTTACTTCATTGCAGTAACCACACTTGAATCCAGCTTCTCAGTGTACTTGATACTATTTTCATCAACTGATAGTAACTGAAACTTAATCTTTCTGTAATCCAGAAGGGTAGACCATTGCTAACATCAACTTAATAATTCCACCATTGCATTTTTAGGACCAGCTCAAAGGAGGTCACTCTTAGAAAGATTAGGTAGGTTGAAGCACTGGTCACATTGCATCCTTTTCTCTTCACCCAGCTACCTTATTTTCCACTTACGATCCATGTCCCACATTGATCCTTGATGGTCAGGGGTGATGAAAAGAACAAAATGAACTTGTAACCTGGCACAGATCTGAGCCATTTGAACCATGACACACAGCTTCATCCACTAGGCTCTTGGCTCCTTCCTTGTACCTTCTGTTACCATGTAACACTTTTTCCCAGTTGGATTTCCCTGCTTCTTAGCACCCAAAACCCTGATTGTTCTCCCCTACTATTGTGCATCATGAGTAAATCCTCCTTGGCAGGAAGAGAAAACAAGGACTTTTAGATCCTTCACAAGTATATGCCAAGGACAAAGGAAGAGTAAATATAGAATGTCTGCAGATAGGAGAATGCAGATTGTTACCAAGTTACAGCAGGTTTAAGGGTGATGACAACTGTCCAAGAGAAGCACAGAGAGAAGAATGTAGCCAGGGTGGGCCAGAAGCCTTCTACCCTTAAGGAGCCCAACAAGACTTATCCCCATCTCCTCTGAAGAATCTGCCTTCTTAAGACCCATCAACAGCTATCGTTGAGCCACAGATTTTTTTGCTTCAGTTACATTTCTGAGCTGATGGCTAACAGGAGCTTTGTGATTTCATGATTTCAGGGCAAAGACGGCACTGCAACAGTACCTGGCATGATGGGAACAAGCCTGGGCACATGCAAGCACCCCACGTCCTTGTTTAAGGAAGTACAGGAACTAGCCTCATTTGATTCCTTCTATTTGCACAAGTCACCTTGGACTGCAGGGAGCTGTTTTGCAAAAGCAATTTAGTAGGCTTAGATCTCATTCATCTTGAGAACATTTTTTGAGGTAGTAATTTCCTCAGAGGACTGTGTTTTGTTTTGTTTTTTTCTGAGCTACCTGGACTCTTTATTAGAACAATCAATCATTTTCCTTTGGACCTACAATTTTTTGCCTATGCTGCAGCCACTTTGTGAGTGAGAATGAGTGTGTGTGTGTGTGTGTGTGTGTGTGTGTGTGTGTGTGTGTGTGTGTGTGTGTTTACATGTGAATCAAATGAGTGGATGTGTGGTTGAGGGATACCTCAGATTTTTCTTTTCTTATTTTGTGTGAAAATCTCTTTTCTACAGATTTTCCAGGGTTTAAGCATTGCTTGCTGTATAAAAAACTTTTCCGAATTATATACAGTTTGAATGAAATGTTATTTTAAAAACAAAACTATTGTTTAGTGTTCCATACAGGTTATGTTGAATTTTGGTCAGATGAATATTTGTAAGTAAAAAAAAAAATATATGCACTTCTGAACCTCAACTTACATAGATTTTCTTTATAAAAACAAAAACAAAAAAAGAAAAAGTTGGCTATAGTTGGCCTGAATAACAGGCATTATACATGGTGCTGTGTAAAGTAGTAAGCTAGCGTCTCACTGCTAGCCTCTTACTGCCATCAATATTAGCAGGTACAGAGCCTTTTCTCAGCCTATTTTAATACGTTTTCAGGCTTCCAAGTCAGAAGAACAGGGTGGAGTGGAGTGAAATGAGGTGACAGACTCACTATAGTTTTTGTAAAACATCAAAGGGAAATTTAACTACTGATAATGAAAGCCCAGCCATGACTAGTGGGCCACCTCTGACAGGAACTGTGGACTGAGAGCCATCCTAAGTCCTGGCATTGGTGTAGCAGTATCTGGCAAAATTTAGGCGTGGAACTTTATGCTCAAACTAAATGTAGGTTGTCACTTCCTGGAAACAAAGTCAGATCACTTTGTGCTTCCTGAAACAGCATATCACTGTGAAACTAGAGTGTTCTACAGACACATCTGTGAAAAGAAGCAAGGACACAAGATAGGTTAGATAGCTGTCTTTCTCTTAGCTATCTCAGCAAATTTTATACTAATTGCTCAGGAATGCTAGATGGTGTGCTTTTGTCAAATAAGATCCAAGATCTTTTCCTGCATGAAGCTAAAATGACACAAGCTCAGAGGAAGGACTCTCCCCAGGATGACTGAAGATGACTTCTTTTTACAGTGCGTACTGCTTAGCCCTTCTACCACCTTTAGCATCTACTCTGGCTTCTGGGGCAGCTTCCTGGTGAACTCAACAGTTTGCTCTTGACTATTTAAAGGTAGAACCAGCTTCCTTTTCCCTTTGCTAGAAGATCAGAGGCATCCAGGCCAGGATGTGAGGCCTTCAATCCAGAGCTTGCGGTGAGTGTGTGACTGAGGGCCCCACGCCCGCCCACCAGCCACTCCTGATGGGTTGTTCACATTGCAGCTTCCCAGTCACCATCCTGCACCTTCCTCAGGAGATTTAAACCTGATTGATTGCAAATAATGTTTTTAAAATGTACTTAATGCAGTGTTTCCTGTTCTCAACATGAAATCACCCAAGATTCAAACACAGAAATTTCCACGTCATATTTTTTAAGAACATCGCATATTTTAAAATCTGTTGTAACAGATTTTAACATGGGTTTTATGCAGATAGCAGAATGCTAATGTGAGCGAAAGTTTCAAGAGAACCTAATATAGTGGGAAGCCTTACTTAGGCCCACTCATTGTCATTTCTAGTAAAGAAAAAATATTCTCAGTTGGCATTTGTAGCACAACACACTCTAGTGTTGATACTAAAAAAGTACCAGGTAATATAGAGAAACCAATAATGAATGCTGAGACAATCTTAAACACAAATAGTATTAGAAAGCTGAAGACCCAATGAAGTAGCATATTCATACTTCCAACTCTGGATGAATCTTGCCTGCAACAACAACAAAAAAAAAAACAGTGGGCAAATAAAAAATGCTTTACAATAATTAACTTTGGATTTGAATGAATGAAGGGAAATGTATTTATTAAAACAAAGCTGTTTGCTGCTTACACAGGTGCAGTGCTTGGTCGCAAGGAGGTGGGAAGCAGGGGTCATGGTCTTGTGTCTACCGCCCAGGTTCTCAGCTAAGCTTCTTGCTCTCTACTACTGCATTCTGTTTCTCCTTTTGTGCCCTGATTGTAACCCAAAATTTATGAACTAGAAAAGAATGTCCAATTTAATAAGTTGCATTTTTTCCTTAAGCACTTTATTCAGAACAGTACATGTTCTTCTTTTAGTGTTTGGATAATATGATTTTAACACATGCTAATAAAAGCCAAGAAAAATCATGGCAACTTCTAAAAAGGAGTCTGTTTTCCAAATGCCTGGAACATTAGGAAACATTAGAAGATAGTGTGTACTATCTTTTGGAACCTGTGTTTCTTTGTGCCCAAAGGGTTGAAGAGTGGTTTTGCACTTCAGACTGGAATCCAGTGTGCCTTGGGGCAGTTAGGGCTTGAGAAACAGGGGTAGCAGTTGAGGACCCCACCCTCCCTGGCCCCCTGAAGACAGCAGGCCTTTGCTCAGTGGCCACTCCCAACCAAGACACAGCTCCCTTGGCCTGTAGTGCTGTCTACCCGTTCTCTTCTTACCTATGCCACACCTCCACAACCACCACCTGCTGGACTCGGGTGGCTGGCCCTCTGCAGGGACACAGGTGCACTCAATTACTATATGCTGCCTTTGCTCTGTCTCTGAGATATGCACAGCACCTCCCAACTCAAGGCCTCATTGGAAACTGAAACCCAAGGGTACCTGTCCCAGAGCAGAGGAGGGAGGACAGTGAAATGGCTGGTAAGGGAGTTGTAATGGCAGGGAGCTCTGAGGGGAGCTGAGAAAATAGGAAGCCCATTTTCATAATTACCAGGAGGAAAACCTGGAAGTGAGAACTGAGCAAGAAAAGGAAGGAGGCATTCTCTCCCCCAGGTCCTCAGGGAGGGTTAGCAGGAAAGGGTCCCAGCACGTTGCTATCTGGGATAGAGGCTGGTGCTATCCCATCCTGCCCCATACATTGCAGAGGAGCATGTGTTTGTTTCTCATGTGATGGAACTTTTGGTTTAGGACCTAGCTAGGGAAAGCCAAGAAAACTAACCCCTCCCCTAAGGTCCATGGAGTTGTCTGCCAGGCTGCCTTTCCTCCCTCTGGCTCTGCCACCAAAGGCTGACTTTGGCTTTGCCAGACCATCAGCCATCTTACTGAGGGCAGGGCCTCAGCCAGCCCTTGGAGTGGAGCCATGTTCCTGTCCTTGTGGGATGTCCTGGCCTCCTTCTATCAGGCACCATACTGAGGAGCTGGCAGCCCTCACTGTTCAGATAGGCCCATCCCAAAGTAGCTTCTGTTGTGAGTAGCTAGGCCCAGGTCTCCACCAGAGGTACTATCCTCTGAGAGTGAGCAAGCCTTAAACCCTTTTCTGGAGTTCTCACCAAGCCATCCACTTTGTATGCCATTAACTTTTGGGAGATGCCACAGCACCCCTGAGCAGCCTGAGTAATGAAAGGGTGTGTGTGTGTGCCACCATTCCTCCCTCTCTCTGGCCCTATCACCCTGTGCCTCTTGAGCTTCACCCTGCCCAGCTCTGGCCCTCATAGCTATTTCTGGGAAGGTTCAATGATTCATGAATGACAAAAATGCATTGCACCCTCAGCTTAGCTCATCTCCTGCTTTTAGAGGTTCCATCACTCCATCTCTCATCTCACTATGATGGAAGATCCTGCTTCGGGGGTGATTTTAGTCTACAGAGCATGCGCGCACGCACACGCACACACACACGCACACACACACACACCTGCTCCTTCAGAGCTACCTGTGGTGTGGAAGCCCAAGTGTAGAGCTGTTAATGCTCCTCGAAGTCAGTTGCCAGATCAAGTCCACCTCTTGAGCCCACACACAAGGGAAGTTCACAATGAGCTGTGGGCCTGCGGTTCCAGAACAGTGGGTCCTGCTTCTCTACTGCCCTACTGAGTGCACTTTTAGAAAGGACCCTTGGCAAGTCCTGATAAGCACTATGGACATGCATCTCCATCCAGAGGTGACAAAAGTCACAAAAAATAATGGTGGCCTTAAATGGTAGGACCTACCCATGGTCTTGGGCCAGAAAACATGACACTGTCTTCTGGGGACCCATTGCCCATTTAAGGAACTTCAGGCCTTAGGAGTACGCTCTAGAGAAAAACCAGCAAATGAGAAATTACTGGCTTTTCCTTCATGGTGTGGAAGAACTCAGCCTTTTTCCTCAGAATAGGGTATACAAGAGCTTGGTGACCCTACAATAAGAGCAAATTGCCAAGAGAAAGTGGCAGGGCAAAGTAATATTCCCAGGACTTCCTGTTTACTGTGCCCCTTGAAGGAAGTCTCTTAGAAGACTGGCAAAACCAGGCAATTGGTGAAAGCTGGAGACACCCTGGCTCCACTCAGAGCTTTCAGGTCTAAAACCAAGCCTTAACGAAAGAAGTGAAGAAATACCAAGAAACATAGATGACCCCTGCTTCCACACACAACTTTTTGTGGCTTTTTTAATGTGTCCTGATTAGTGGAGAACCACAGAAGGACAGATCAGATCTGGCAGGGTTAGGTGGCTGTTGTGCAAGCTGGTTCATACCTGCCCCCAAAGCAGTGTGCTAGCAATGTCACAGCCTACCTCATTGAACTTGAGTTCATAGTTGGCAAGTTAGCATCTAAAACTGTTTTTAGATTTATTGAGTAGGTTTATTATTGGGAAGGTTCTACCCTATGTGATTCAGTATCCCCTAAGGTGATGCCATGTCTCAACATAGTACAGTACAGTAACTCAGGTGTATTTGGCGAAATCCAGAAAAAAACATCTTATGTTCTGTATACTGTTTAATAAGGCAAAAGAGTACTGTCATTTTTATTGTCCACAAAGGCCACTAAACCAAAGAGGCATTAGTGCACAAAAAGTTCTTATTGTGAGGTTCCTTCCATGCAGATACAAGTGCTCAGACATTGGGTGTCACAGCCTTGTGCCCTTCCCAGGGTACTGTGCTCAGAACAGTATAACATCTCGGCTCACATCCTCAGCAGCACGCCTTCAGCCTCAGCACCTGTGGAATGACAGATGTTCTGCAGGACTTCTGAAACCTCAGTGGCCAGTCCTCAGGGCCCACCCACCATCCACAGAGAAGCAAGGAAAGCAAGAGCTAACTATCACCAAGGACCCAGCTGGGGGGCAGGCAGGACCTAGCTAGGGACAGCCAACATGAATATTAGGGATAAGGACTAGCAGAGGGGCCGGGGAGATGGCTCAGTGGAATAAGCGCTTCCCTGGCAGGTGCACGGGCCTGAGTTCAATCCCTAGTTCCGCAACAAAAAAAGAACTAGCAGAATGGGAGACATTTGTGCAGCACGGGTGCTACCAGGTTGTGGGCTTTACATCCTGTCTCCTTTT
>PVKA01026809.1:0-31289 GCA_004027165.1 Ctenomys sociabilis
AAAAAAAAAAAAAAAAAAAAAAAAAGAATACAAAAACCGAAATTGTAGAGTTGGAGAAGCAATCAGTGGTTGCCTGGGGTTAGGGACAAAGGAATGGGCACAGTGGGAGGTCGAGGTTGGTCTGGCTACAGGAGGCTGTAAAAGGGCAGCACAAGAGGCCCTTGCGATGAATGTTCTGTATGTTGATGATAGTGGTGCCTGCATGGATTTACACCTGCAATGAAGCTGCATAGAACTAAGATCATAACCAAGTACATGTAAAAAACAGTGAACTCCAAATAGGCACTGTGGACTACACCAATGCCAATTCTGTACCATTCAATAGTTATGCAAGGTAACAAAGAGAGGAAACTGTCAGAAGGGCACAAGGGATCTCTCTGTACTTTTTGTATGTTTTTGGTACTGAGAATCAAACTCAGAACTCTGTGATCGCCAGGCAGGTGCTTATGCTGCAGAGCCATCTCCCCAACATGCACTATTTTCATAATTGATAATTTTTAAAAGAATGTTGGTAAATAATTAAAAACCAACCCTTCTCAGAATTATTCATGTTGCACTGTAACAGCAGACTTACTTTTTCTCATAAAAACCAAACAATAGAACTTTGTAATCCCTACATTAACAATTCTGTCATTGTTATCTACTTTAAAATATCCTTGAACATGTCAGGAATCCTGTGAGCAAGAAGCATGAATATAAAATTATAAATAGCAAAATGATAAGCCTGTTCCATGACTGCTCCAATGAATAATTTTGCCTAGTAGAAGGCACAATGTTTCAACAACATTTCAGGATAAACACTCCCATTGAGATGGGAACCTGGTTCCCAGAAAGTCAGACACTGATAGCAAGGAGCTATAGAGGACAGCATCAAGAGAAAACAAGGATCACCAACTAAAGCGTAGGACTTTAGTTTGGAAAACATAAAGTCTCACAAAACAAAAAAAGGAGAGGGGATGTGGCAAGAAGGCAAAGGCAAAGCAAAGTCTGCTCCATAATTAAATTTCAAAAGGCCTCCCCAGTAAGGGTTCCTTACTGTTAGGCAGTTACCAATTTGGCACTCAGATCTAAGCAAAAAGGTTTTCTCCAAGGGCATTTATGTAGTTCATAGTGCAAATTCCACATAAATGGCCCACTGTACTAAAATCCCAAGGTGCCTTGATTAAAAGATAGAAAAAGAGAGATGAGGGGGACAGAGAGAGAGAGAGAGACAGACAGACAGACAGACAGACAGACAGACAGACTGAGACAGAGGCAGACAGAGACAGAGAAAGAGAGAGAGAACATGCAAGCAAGCACTCACTTGCTTTTATTTTAAATCATAAAGCAGTGGGGCATTCCATTCAACAGAGGATCTTTCCCCGATTTCAAAATAAAAACACCACAAGAAACAAATGAAAATGCTGCTTTTATTTATTACTGTGTGGTTTATTTTAACAATTGAAGAAACAAAGCCAATCCTACAAACTACTACTGGTCATCTATTATTATCTTTATGTAAAAGCTCTATAAAAATCTTGATTCCATAAATCACAGACAATTTAATCATTATACATTAAAAGGATTCTATTTAGTATTTTTTCTTATAGATATGCTCTGAAAACTAGGTGTACACACACACACACACACACACACACACACACACACACACAAGTCCAACTGGCCAAAGAGAGAAGAATTCTGGTAGACAATTAGACCACTGTGTTGCAAATTAAACTGTTCACACCTGCAGAATAATCTTACCAGCATAACCAATCTACCCTGAAATTCAGCCCTATTGTACAAGAGGGGGATCTCTTCTTCCACTAGATCCTACCTTTCTTTCAGTGATAAACTGTTTGGATGAGAAAGCCAGCAGCAGATGTGAAAGCCACATGGCTCTCTACAAAGCAAGAGAGCAAAAAGCAATGTTAAAAGAAATGATTCCTTAAAAAGCAACTCACTATCAAGAATGAAGATTTTTATCATCTAATGCTGACTTTGTGTAAAGCAGCTAGCTATTAGACCCCATTCCAAGATTTTGGCTAACAGCACCAGGCTCACATCCAGGAGTTGGACTCTTGTTTTCAACTTTTGGGAGCAGGGCCAATGTGTAAAGTTAGAATATAACAAATCAAATTTCCAAGGGTAAAGAAGACAATACAGGTACTCTTATTTAATGCAATTGATAGGCTTTGAGCACAGTATACACTTCAACATATTTTTTAAAGTTTTAGCTTTTAAATAATGTCCATCATTTCCTAAAGATAAATTCTGCATTGAAAAAATCTGCCAACATATCACCTAGTAATAATGTGGCAATCAAGAATATCAATAATCCTTCAAATTCACATTTAAGTAGAAAAATGACTAAGCAAAATGCTTCATAAAAAGGTATACTTCCTTAAGATCATAATGTAAAGTCAAATAAATCAGACATGTAAGCTTAATTAAATATTATGTTTCTTTTATATAAAAATCCAAAATATAAATACACAGCAAAACAAAAGATAGAAAATAGGAAATAGGCAGATCTTTTGTAAAAGAGAGGGGGACCAAGAAATGGGAGAGAAAAAGGAATGAAAAAAGAATTAAGACATGTTATGTACATGTGCCAGCTGCCTCAAGGAATGTAATCCTTATTACTGACAACATGAACTAGCAGGGTATGGTGGCACACACCTGTAATATCAGTGCTTGGGAGGCTGAGCTAGAAGAGCTGCTTCAAGTTTGAGGCCAGTCCAGGGTACAGAGTAAGTTCAAGGCCAATTTGAATTACATAGTGAGATCCAGTCTCAAAAAAAACACAAGAAAACAAAAAAAAAAAGTACTAATAAAAAATATATACTGGGAAAAAAAAGTGCACCTAAAATCCAGTTCTCTGGGAGGCAGTACAGGAAGATCACAAGTTTGAGCTCAGTTTGGGCAACTTAGCATTGAGACAAGACCCCTTCTCAAAATAAAAAATAAGAAGGTAGCTCAGTGCAAAGGCCCTGACTTCAATCACCAGTACTGGAGGGAAAAAAAGAAGCATAAAACCAGAACTCTCTGTATCATGTGTGATTTCACTGAACTACCACAGTAAAAGCAAGTTCCAGAGTATAAATTCATGGTTACAGTTTTCACCAACCTTAAATTTCCTTAATATTTTGAACTTCACATTTTTGGGATGCTTTGGGTTTTAGCACATAGTTCTCTCACTATCGCTCAGTTTTACTGAGCATTTTCTATTGAAGATGTAGACACCTGTGTAAAATGTATTATAGAATCCGGGGATAGAAATAGCAATTAACACTAACAAGCTAATTTTTTAGGCAATGCTGGAGAATGGACCTTTTATCTTCTATTGAGCACAACTACCCATCAAAAAACAAATGACAAGCAACCATACAAGCTTATGGAAAAATCAGAGGAAATCAGTAAATATGATGTACATTAACAAAAGGAAAGTCAAAAATCATATAATCATCTTAATAGACACAGAGAGCGTTTGACACAAGTTAACACCCCTTTATGATTAAAAAAAACAAACTCTTAGGTATAAAAGGAATGGGCCTCAACACAATAAAGGCCATACATGACAAACCCACAGCTAACATCATATTCACTGGTTAAAAAGTTGAGGGATTTTTTTCCTCTAAAGATCAGGAACAAGATATATATGCCCACACTTGCCACTTGTCTTTAATATAGTGCTGAAGGCCCAGCCAGAATAATTAGGCAAAAGAAAAAGATAAAAGACATCCAAGTTGGAAAGGAGTACGTTACCTTGTCCCTATGTATACACAACATGGTGCTACAGAAAATCCTCAAGAGTTCACTGGATACTGTTAGAACTTACAAGTGAACTCAGTAAAGTACCAGAATAATAAAAAACCTACACACAAAAATCAGTTGCCTTTGTATATGTTAACAAAAAACAAGCCCATTCACAACAATCACAAAAAAGCACTTTCAAATAAGTTCAACCAAAGAGGTGAAAGACCTATACACAACACTAAAAACTGTAAACATGAAAGAAACTGAAGAACATACAAATAAGTGGGACATAATCCTCTGTTCATAAATAGAAGGAATCAATATTGTTAAAAAGGTCCAAAATATTCTACAAAATTCAAGTCAATTTCTATCAAAACTCCAAAGATATTTTTCTTGGAAAAAGAAAAAAAAATGTAAAATTCATATGAACCACAAAGGACCTTGAATAGACAAAGCAACCTTAAGCAAAGAGAACAAAGCTGGAGGCATCACACTACCTGAGTTCAAAATATACTACACAAAGCTACAGTAATCAAAATAGTGTGGTGCTGCCACAGAAAACAGATACAGGGCTGGAAGATAGCTCAGCAGTCTACACATCTGCCTGGCAAGCACAAGGACTTCAGTTCAATCCCCAGTACTGCATCCCAAGACAGCCCCAGAACCCTAGACACACTGCTAGCCATCAAGACCAGGCATAGTGGCACACACTTGTGATCCCAGTGCTAGGGAGGTCAAGCTGCATAGTGAGACCCTGTATCAAATAAGGAAGGAAGGAGGGAGGGAGGGAGGGAGGGAGGGAGGGAAGGAGGGAGGGAGGGAGGAACAGGTAGGCAGACAAGCAAACAACAAACCAGCCAGATACAGAAGTCAATGAAACAGAACGAAGAGCTCAGAAATGAACATGTGCTTTTTCAGTAACTTGATTTTCAACAAAGATGTCAAGAATATGGAATGGGAAAAGGCAACTTCCCCAATGAGCCATGTCAGGAAGCTAGACATTCACACGCACAGGAATGAAATTAGACCCCCATCTCATACCCATGTTCACGTATCACATCAAGGGCTGGGGATATAGCTTAGTGACACAAATGCCTGCCTGGCAAGCACAAGGTCCTGAGTTCAATTCCACGCATTAAAAAACTCCCAAAAACAAAAAACAAATATCACATCAAAATGAATGAAAGTCTCAAACATAAGATCAGAAATGATAAACTACCTGAAGAAAAGCTTCATGGCACTGGTTTGGGCAATCTTTGTTTCGGATATAACCCCAAAAGAATAGGCAACAAAAGCAAAATTAAATGGCTGGCCAAATAGCTCAGCAGATTAAAGTGCCTGCAAGCAAGTGCAGGGGCCAGGGGTTCGATCCTTAGTTCTGCTGTGCCAGCCCGGCCCCCAGGGCCCCATTGAGAGGCAATTGAGACTGGGTGTGGTGGTGCATGCCTGTAATCCCAGCACTTGGGAGGCTATAAACAGGAGAATCACTACGAATCTAATCTAGTAGTGAGACCTGAACACCCTGTAGACCCTTCCCTAAAATATATATAGAAAAAAAAAAAGCAAAATTAGACAAATAGTATTAAATCAAACTAAAAAGCTTTTGCACAACAAAAGAAAAATAGAGATAACCTATGGAATGGTCAGAAAATATCTGCAAATCATACACTTGAAATTAGTATTCAAAATATATACAGAATTCAATAGCAATTTAAAAAATGAGCAAAGTACCTGAAAAAAAAATTTTCTCAAAAGAAGACATTCAAATGGTCAACATGTATATGAAAAAGTCATTAATATCACCAATCAGAAATGGAAATCAAAACCATAATGAAGTATTACCTCATACCTGTCAAAGTGGCTATTATAAAAAACAAAGGATATATATTAGACGAGATCGGGCACGTTCAGGGTGGTATGGCTGTAGACAAGGATATATATTAGAGAAAAAGGGTTCCATGAAACATTGGTGGGAAAGTAAACTGGCATAGTACGGAAAAAGAGTAGATATTCCTAAGAATAACAAAAATAGAACTACCATATGATCTAGCAATTCCACTACTTCATATAGAACCGAGGGAAAACAAGTCAAAGAGCTATCTGCACTCCCCTGTATACTGTAGCTTTATTCACAAAGCCAAGATGTGGAATCAACAAATAAAAATTATACACATAATAGATTATTACTCAACCTCAAAAAAAGAAGGAAAGTCTCTCATTTTTGAGAACATGAACTTAGAGGGCATAATATCAAATAAAATATGCCAGGCATGAAAAACCAAATACCATATAATATAATGTATGGAATCTAAAATTCAACTCATGGAGATACAAAATCGGAGTTCTGGGGAGATGTTGCCCAAAAGGCACAAAATGTCAGATAGCAGGAAAAAGTTCAGGAAACTTACAGTATACTACAGTGTTAACAATGTTTTGTATACTTGAAATTGCTAAGAGTAGGTTTTACATGTACTTGCCACAAAAAAGTATGTGAGCTAAAACACACATAAGTAGTTAGATTTAGCCATTCCATGATTCTATATAATTCACAATTTTGGTCAATTAAAAATAAATGAATCTTTTTTAAAAATCCAGGTGTACTGGTGCAACCTATAACTCCAGCTATTAGGCACAGGCAGGACAATTTTAAGTTTAGTGCTACCACAGGCAACTTACCAAGATGCCATCTCAAAATTTAAAAGTAAACAGGGCTAGAGATGTAGCTTGGAGTACTTGCTTAGCATGCATAAGGTCTTAGGCTCAACTCCCAACAAGGAAAAAAAATGAAAAAAGAAAAATGTGGGAGAAGGAGAAAGGTAAGGAAAGATCAATTGTGTACTTTTGGCCAAGGAAGATAAGAATAAGAGAATAATTTTAGTGGCATGAACTCTCAAAGCATGGCCCAAGTCACAATGGCAACATCTAGTTTTATGATTTAGATATAAAACATCACACAAAGTCTCACATTTGCAAGGTCACAGGGTCACGGGATATCATACACTGACTGTGCTGGTGGGTGGTATGCCTGCTCCCTGGGGGTGTGACTGGAAAGGGTGCACTCTTGTCTCTGGCACATCTCTCTCTGCTTCCTGGCTGCTATGGAGTGAACAGTTTCCTCTTTCATGCTCTATCACCCATTTTTGCGTGGAAGCCAGCCAACTATGCACTGAACCACTGAAAACTGTATGCCAAATAAACCTCCTCTCCTGTAAGGTACAGTGTCAAGTAGTTTGTCTATGCAACAGGAAAGATGAGTTGAGTTGTTGCTATGACTAATGAAATTTCAGTTGGGAGTAAGAACTCCACTGGCAGTTGATTAAAGGTCATGTATATTACACTCTGGAAAATAATTTGACCTTGTGTTGTTCACATCCTGAGATTTTGCACAAGACTGAGATTAAAAGTAGTGATATGAGAGGAAATTTCAAGGCAGCCAAATACTCAGGCTCCTGGATGGTTTCAGTTAGAACTACAGTGGGAATCAGTCAAAATACACATGTAAGGCTGAGGCAGGAGGATTGTTGTGAGTTCGAGACCAGCCTGAGCTACAAAGTGAGCTTAAAGCCAGCCTGAACTGCATAGCGAGACCCTGTCTCAAAAAAAACAAAAAAACAAAAAAAAAAAAAAAAAAATACACATGTAAAAAGTTTCAAGTGTCACCAAAAAGGAAGCACCTGCAAAGTTGAGAACAAGGACAGCATGGTTGCTGAAAAGATTAACACTTGACCAAGTACTCTGCATTAGGACAATACTCAGAAAGACAGCTTAAAGGAATCTCAGGAATTAGCCAGATTCCAACTTTTACAGGTTCAACAGTATAAAACGGTAAAAGTAGACTTCCATAAAGGGTTTTGCCTTGAGAAGAGGACTCCAGAGCCCTGTGCTCATTCAGGGCTGCCATAGCTCAGCTGGCCAGGCACAGAGAGGCCACTGCAGCCACATACGAGGGGGCTCCATTACTGCTCAAGTTGGCAGCAATAGGTACAGTTTGGTATCATTCACATGGTGCTAGTTTGGGGGCATGCAGAATGCAAGGATTGTGGGGCCATGGAGGCTTTACCCAGATTTCAGAGAAATGCCTGGGCAGCCAGCAAAAGAGATCAAGAAGACAATGCATGATGTTACAAGAATAAAATCAAAGGTGCATCCCCATGAAGCTGGAGATGCCAAGAACATGTAAAATCTGTCAAGAGAAGCCACAGGCAGTGAGTAGAGTCTGCCAAAGATAGAATCATGTGACCTACAACCAGCAAGGCCACTTGGGTAGGGCCACCAAGTCCTTTGGCATCCTCATCTTGCCACAACCTTCCCTGAGTGCTAGCCATGGAGCTGTAAGATTTAATGTTTCCCTGGCTAGGTTCTGGAATTACATTGGTCTGATTCCTTCTTTCCCCTCCTTCTTCCCTTTTCATTTTGGAAAGTTTATCTTGAAATATTGGTTTTGAAATGGTTAAAGCACATTATTATATGTTGAAGTATTTAACTTTCTTTTAGATTTCCATAGGTGCTCACAGCTAAAAGTTTGCCTTAAGGCTTAGAGGACACTTTGACTTGTACTTTTCAGCAATGCTGAAACTGCTAAGATTTTACCAATTCTTAGGACTGGATATGCTGCATAATGAGATGGACATGAGCCTTTGGAGGCTGTGGCAGAAAGTTACTGTTAAGTTCTAAGCAATTCCACAAAAATGTCATGTGTTTGACTGGGGCTAGGGATGTGGCTCAGTGCAAGAACTCCTGCCTGGCATGCACAAGGCCCTGGATTTAATACAATAAGGAAAGAAAGAAAAAGAGAAAGAGAGACAAAGACAAAGAGGGAGGAAGGGAGAAAAGCAGGTATATAGGTAGGTGACTGGCCCATGGAGGGTATACTACACTGATGAGTTCATGCTAAATGTGCTGGGGGTGGGGGGAGAGACTGGTCAGAGAAGGTGGGTGACTAGAGGGTGTAACTTGGAAAGGGATTCTTTTTTCGTTTTTGCTTTGTTTGAGGCATGGTCTCACTACATAGTCAAGGCTGGGCTTGAACTATATAGCACCCCAGGCTGGCCTCAAGCTCCCAGCAATCCTCCTGTGTCAGCCTCACAAGTGCTGGTATTATAGGGATGGGCCACTACTCCCAGCTGGAAGGGTGTTTTTTTTTGTACCAGAAATCAAATTCAGGACCTTAGGTTTGCCAGGCAGGCACTTATGCTGCTGAGCTATCTGCCTCATGTATGCCTGACCCCCGTTCTTCTCTCTTTCTGCTGCCTGGCTGCCACCATCACTCTCTATTCTGCTTCTTAGAGCTAGATGATCATGAACTGAATCCCCTGGGAACTGTAAACTTTAATAAACCTCTCCTCTTTTAAATTGTACATGTTCGGCATTTTGTGCCAGGGACAGGTCTCACATCTTTGCACAGAAACAATAAATATGCTAACAGAATAAACTGGCTCAGGCTGGGAAGATGGCTCAGTGGAATAAGCGCTTCCCTGGCAAGCACAAGGGCCTAAGTTCAATACCCTGTTATGCCAAAAAATAAAAAACACATACCCAGAATAAGCTGGCTCAGTAAAGGCTGAACCTGGAGTTGTCAGCCCAGAGCTCAATGCACAGGTCAGTCATAAATAACAGTGCAGTGAGGAGGGAGCTCTTGACCAGGCATCACAGAAAGATACACTACAACTGCAGATGCACAGCATAATCCTTTAAATTCAAGGTTGATTTCCTTAAAATAAAGATGCCAACCAATTCATTCATTTTGTAAAGTCTGCAATTCTATAAAATAAATTTCCGTTACCCAGGAGCTGCCTACACTTTAACCACACATTTAGAAAACTCTTGAACATTAAAACTCTTTAATGATGGCTTACCTGCGCACACCTTCCTAGGTCTTTCCTGTCCAGATACTGAAATATATTGATTGCCAATTCATAAGGCAGCTGGACATCAAAGAAGGGCACATCATCCATTTCATTCTGAGGAGGAAAAAAATACAATTTTGAGATACGAAAATAACTAATATTTGCAGCCCCTTACAGTGAGCTATTTCCCAGGAGGAAATGCTATCGTGAGTTCTGAAAGCAGTCATACAACTGATGCAAAAGTCACCAGATGCTCTGAACTCCGAGTTCCACTGACTGAATTCCTCGTATTCACTTGTGAAAGAAATCTACACTACAGTTTCTGGTAATGCTCAGAAAAGGAAAATTACAAGTGTTATCATATATCCCAGGATACACGACAGGAATTCATGGAAAGGTTTTGGGCCCATGATTCTCAGGACAGATGACCAGCAAAGTGGCCAAAAAATGAGCCTGGAAATCAGCAAGGCCACCCTTGCTCCCAGGACATCTGCTAGTCCCCAAAATGTAAGAGGCAAGTAAGTAACCCCAGCTGCAGAAATACTGGCCTGGATAGCAGAGTGTTTTCAGCATGAGGAAAAGACTAGGGTGAAGAACACAAGTGAAAAGTACACAACTGGAAGGCAGCTCCAGACCACGGTGAACACCATTTTTCCTTGAGGTTTCCTAATGCTCTCAGGGGCTTACACTGGTTAACCTGAGTGAGCCAGTATAAACAAAGCAGTTCTTCTTCACTGTCATTTATTAATGTGGAGAAATGAGAGCTTGCCTGACTTTGGGTAAGCAATTAGAGATGAGGTAACAGGCTTCGGCTGAGCGATAAGGCTGTCATGATGACCCTAGTAACACAAAGGAATATGAGCACAGAATAGAGAAAAAGCCAACTGTGCCTGGTCACGAATCCACCTGCCAAGGCTTGCTATGTTATGTGCTTCTGCAAAGCCAGGGAAAGCTGTGCTCTTTGTCCCAACCGAACTCACTTAATAAAATCCATTTTTAATAAGCTTTGGCTGACATCAATGACTTATTGGTTGCAAGCAAATTGTTAATTCACCACTCGAACACAAGAGTTTTATGAGCCGGGCATGGTGGCGCATGCCTGTAATCCCAGCACTCGGGAGGCTGAGGCAGGAGGATTGTTGTGAGTTCGAGACCAGCCTGAACTACAAAAGTGAGCTTAAGGCCAGCCTGAACTGCATAGTGAGACCCTGTCTCAAAAAGACAAAAAAAAAAAAAAAAAAGAGTTTTATGTATTGTGCAGCTAGTCTCAGAAAATAGTCTCAGGATTGTTAAGGGATTTAGACTCTGATTTAGAGCACTGATTTGGACCCCATCAAGATTCAGGACAAAGACTGTTCTGGAATCATATTTCTGTTCATCTAGGAGCCTCAGGGCTAAAGAAGAATCTGGAGCATAAGAAAGAAATGCAGTGTTTAACTACAAGAATAATACAAGAAGAAGTAGCAGGGCCAAAAAGGGTCTCTGTGGGGGGTGCAGAGTGAGAGCTGACAGTTCTCTGTGGAAAAAGAAGGAACTGAATGTTAAATCAGGACAGAAATACTGGCCATACAGGGGAAAAGGAAAACAATCTGCAATGGTAACTGCAAGGCACAGTGTTGTTGCCTAAAAAAACAATAGGAAGTTATTGGTCTAATGTTGGGTGAGGTCCCTCGGACACATACACACACACAACTGGCTTTTCACTCATCAACGAAAGAGGGTTAGTGTGGTGCCCCAGGCCTTTAATCCCAGCATTTGGGAGGCTGAGGCAAAAGGACTGCCATGGGCTCCAGGTCAGCTGGGCTACACAGTGAGTTCAAAGCCAGTGTGGACTACATACTGAAACCCTGTCTCAAGACTGGAGGGTATTACTCTCAGCCAGAGACAACTAGAGAATCCCAAACAGCATACTGGAGGGAGTCACTGCTGGTCAGGAAATCACATAAAACAGATTACCACTTGTAACCCTGGACTTCCTCCTGCTTGTATTTTTGGATTATTCTAACCAAAGTGAAATGGAAAGGCCTGCTTCACCCACTTTTGAATAAACAAAAGTAAAATGTTTCTTAACTTTATACAACCAAACCACAAGCAGGAAAAAAGTACACACTTGTTCAAACTAATGTCTCCTTTAGCAACTGTCAGGTCTCTTTAATAGGTCCAATTCAGGATGCACCATGAATTAGTTTTGGGACTTGGTGTGACGGATGAGGCATGAGGCATTGTCATTACTTTCTGGTACAGAAAAGTCATACCTCTGATGCCAGAAGCCCTCCACCTTGTGCCATTCAGCTGGCCTATTCTCTAGTCTCCATCCTCATTCTGGGATGCAGCATGTCTATCTGTGCATGATCACAATGCTGCCACTGTCCTTGTTTCCAGCCACTGTCCTCTCTGGGATGTACACTGCCTGGAAGGTCAGAGAAAAGCAAAAGCATCTAAACTTCCTTAGCTGTCCAACAGATATACTATAACTATCCTACAAAATGGGTATGCTATTAAGAATAAAATGAGACAACACATAGAAAAGGTTCAGCACAGCACCAAGGCTGAGTATCCAACAAAGAATCATGAATATGGCTCTTTGCTTTCAAGAGTCACTCCAGCTCTCTTTCCTTCTTCAAATATTTGTTTATCTGGCTTGCCTCCCATGTACTCCTAAATCAGCTTGCTATTTACACATACTATTTACACAGTATACTTGTCATTGTGCTATAAGCAGAAGACAGTAATAGTGGTAGCAAGGGGGTGGTAACACAGAAGCAAAGTCACTCCAGAATCTAAACAATGGAAGTATATGCACAAAGAAAGTTCTCCAAGAAGACTTGAAAATAATCTACAACTGTGTGTGTGTGTGTGTGTGTGTGTGTGTGTGTGTGTGTGTGTTATTTTTGAGACAAGTTCTCACTACACAGTTCAGGTTGGCCTTGTGCTCACTTTTGTAGCCCCCAAGCTGATCTGGAACTCATAGCAATGCTCCTGTCTCAACCTCCCAAGTGCTAGAATTACAGATGGGTGCCACCACACCCAGGGTTCTGGAACCTGCACAGCATGCAGGTCTTGGGATTGAACTTGGGACCTTGTATTTGCCAGGTAGGTGCCTATGTCTCTGAGCTATCTCTCCAGCCAGCAATGAATAACTTTAAAAGAGTATTCCTCTGTAATCACTCAGGAAGTCTTTGCTCTTGTCCACGGCAAATGAAAAGGAGGCAGCCCAGTAGGTACAAATGACGAGTCAGTGGTGTTACGACTAACGCACTGACAGTCTGAGATGCCACATGGGTCTCACTATGAAAATGTACACTGTTCAATAGGGCAACCACTGTTCAAAACACTGAATTCTACCTGTGTAAGCACCAACATTCCAGAACCAATTTTTTTTAAATCACTGTGCTCTTAGAATTATAACTAAACTCTGAAATGATTAATCTTCAACCCAAAACAGTGCAAGTCCCAGATTTTCATGCTGATGACCTTCCTTGTTGCTAACAACGGGGGAATAAAGAAGGAAAAAATAAACCATACATTAAATGAAGGAAAGCAAATCAAAACACCAAATACCTTGAGAAATACCAAGACCTACAAGGTCAGATCACCGAATTGTGACATTTTGTGCTGCATATGTTTAGGAATAACTGTCAAGACATCCATCCAAGGCTCTGCAGTGGGTCACTCACACTTCCTTTGGGTATGAGACTCTCACTCCCTGACAAGAATGCTATCTGCTCACAGCTAAGTCCCTTCCCAGACACTGACCTTGGCCAAACAAATGGCTTCACTAAAGCTGTACCCTCTGCCAGAGGGTAGTCTGTACACAGTGACTAGTCAGTGCCCATGCACATGCCTGGGTCCCTTGCCTCTGACCTTTCTGCAGTGCCAGCCCACTAACATACATTCAAATCTCCATCTCGGAGTCAATTTTGTGGAAAGGCCAACCTGTTTTCCAAAGCGACAGACATGACCCACGGTGGTCTTATAGTCAATATATTCCCAAAGGTTCTTATGTATAAGTCCAAAGACTTTGGTCTATGTAGCCTACTTTCCTCTCCTCCTCTATTCCAGTAATACTGAAATGCATGTATTTGACAGTAATATTATACAAACCAAACAAGTAGAGTAAATTAAAGGTGATGTAAATGATTTATAAACTTTGTTATTTCTAGTGGCATACCATTTGGGAAACACCTTACAAAGATTAACAGTATGTTTGACCCTGTGGTTGAAGATACAACTCTTTTAAAGGTATGCACAACTTGACAAGAATTTCAAGCCACATCCTGGACAAAAGCTGAAGCTTAGTAAACATGTGAAGCCTAATGGCTGCTGCAGAATGTTCTCAGCAGTATTTCCAAAGTCAATATTTCACTTGCTACCAGAGAGCAGAGAAATTCCTTGTTATCAGATACCATCAGCTATTTACCTAGACACAGTGAAACTAACAGCCTCAGTGAGTCAGTTATCCAACTCTACACCGACAGTGACTTAAAAACATGAAAATGAATAACGGGCATTTCACAAACGCACAAAGAAGGAAGAGTTTAAAGACATTGTTAGGGCTGGACAAATAGCTCAGCAGATTAAATGCCTGCAAGGAGGGGTCTGAGGTTCGATCCATGGCACACTAAAATGGCAATTGAGACTGAACATTGTGGTGCCTGTCTGTAATCCCAGCTCTTGGAAGGCTATAAACTGATAGATAACTACAAGTCTAACCTACATAGTGAGACCCTGAACACCCTGTAGACTCTTCCCTAAAAAAATACAAATACAAATAAATAAAGGCATTGTTAATACAAGAAAACAGAACTTTTTAAAAAATCGTGACTACACTGTTTAGGGGAAAACCGTGTTTCCAGCAATGAATCTTGCCATACATATGCTCTAGAAAACTAGCAAGTGCAAAGAATTAACATTCCTTCAAATTTAAGGAAACAACCCTTCCTGGTGGCATACAACTTAGCTTTTAGTACTTCATTGATAGCACAAATATACTCTACCATTTTTAGAGATTTGTCCTGTACTACACATCAAAATCACTGTGGAGTGTTTTTGCTTCTGTATTGTTTTGTTTTTTCAATGGCCTGAGCCCCACCTGGACCCAGGCTACAAATTCCACTGGTGGGGCTCAAGCATCATTTTTCTCAAAGCTCCGCTGTGCAAATTAAAAGTTAAGAATTACAACTCTAAGTCATAGGTGGTTATTAAAAAAGGAAAACTCATCCCTTCTTTCCCAATCAAGAGGGAAAAAATACACAAAGGGTCACATTATGTTTGTTAATTTAAGGTCAGTGAATACTAGATTTTCCCAAAGTCTACTGGACTTACTCCAAAAATGCTGAGAGAAATTGCAAATAGATCCATCCCCAGGGAGGCTGATCTGTACTCCTGTGTGCTAATGTAAGACTAATTCTGTAAATGGGATGGTTTTGTGCCTTACTGTTAGAAATTTAATCTGTCTTCTCTTGTTTAATAGAAGAAGGGATAATTACTAAGAGCCAAATCAGTACAAAGTGAAGAAATTGACTTGAGGTTTTTTTTTCACAATGTATATCTCTAGGGCAAACAACAGGAAAGAGCTCTCTATGTGGTGTTCTGAGAAGCTGCAAAAAAGTGCCTCGGGTTCAAATAATAAGAGATTTGTAGTAACATTTCTACTGAACCAGAGATGGAAAGGAGGCTGTTTTCTAAAGGAGTTTATCTCAGCACTCCACATAATGTAAAAGCAGAGTAGCGGGATCCAGGTCAATCACAATCAGAAGGAATAGAGGGGTTCTAGTTTCACCTATACCTTCTTTGAGAGGGAACAGAATTGGCTGGTTGAGGGAGGGGTAAGTCTGAAACACTCAAAATAAACAGGTACTCATTTTGTCTCAAACTACATAGTCTTATGTGAACAAATGAAAAATGAGTATCAGGAATGCAAAAAATGATAGTCTCTGGGCAATACCATGATACAGATTTCTGTTTTCTATTTCTTTGAACTTCCTAAATAGTTCTATAATACACATGCAGCACTTTTTTTTAACTTTTTTTAAATAAAATGATTTATATTCAAAACACTGCCTGAATTCAAGGCCATGCCCAGTGCTAGGAGAGGGCAGGTGCTATTATAAAAAATTTATAAGAAAAGGCATCTGTATCCAAAGAGCTAAAATCTTTTACACAGATAACTCATTCTCACGTAAAACAAAATAAATACAGGAGACTAGAAGAAGCAATATAGATAGTTCCCTAAGGTATTCCACAGTTCATTTTTAAGTCAGCTATTTAGAACTTGGAAATCATTTCTCCAAAGAAAGAATGATATAAAGAAAGGTTATGCTCCCAAGGAATAAACAAAAAGCCAATTTATCTCTTCACATCAAACCTCCTCCCCATGTCTAGCTATAAAGAAGAGCAAAAGGTTTTCAATACGTATTTGTTGATTGCACACACAAATGCTATGACTGGACTGTAACACTACAGAATCTAATCAGCCCAGTGCCTTGCACATGGCATAACAGATGCATAACAAATAATCATGGAATTTGATTTATCTGTGTGTGTGTGTGTGTGTGTGTGTGTGAGAGAGAGAGAGAGAGAGAGAGAGATACTGGGGATTGAACCCAGAGAGCACTGAGTCATATAATCCCAGTCCTTTTTATTTTCTCTCTTTTTTTTTCCCCCTGTGGCCAGCTCAGCTTGCCCTGGGGGAGGGGCTGGCAAGGCATGTGGTGCCAGGGATCATCGAACTGCAGTCCCTGCGGTTGCCTAACAGCACTTCAAAATGCTGACCTATCTCCCCAGCTTCTTTATTTTCTCTTTGAATGTGTGATTCTCCTTTCTCTGCTTTCCAAAGAGTTGTGACTGCACATTCCCAGGTATGTACCACCATGCCCAGCTTGTCTTATCTAAAGTTTTTGTTTGTTTACAGGGATAAACCTTCCAACTTAGAGACAAATTCTCATGCACCACTTACTGGTACAAATTTCCTAGGAACTCAGGCAAAGGAGGGTGGTAGAAAAATGCCAATGTAAAGGACTAGGGCAGTGACTGGGAACCTTTAGAGCTTTCAATTACACAAACAGCCCACTATAGCACACGTGCCATAGGTCCGCCTCCCCTGGTCTGGGGAACTAGTGCTGGGGGATCGCAGGAGGCCGAGTGGAAGCCAGTGTGGAGCAAAACAAGCAGGACCTCTTCTTTCAAAGCTCCCCTGGCATCTAAAGAGGGTCAGAGCTTTAGAATACAGGAAGGACAGTTGGAAGAGGTGATCCTTATTAGTCAGAAGCCTCAGATGCACAAGCGATACTATGCAGGGGGGTGGATTTGTTTGGACAAAAGTTTGAAACACTCCAAGCACAATACTGCCATCAGGATTGGCTATAAAATTTCTAAGGTCCAGTGTGAAGAGAAAAAAAAAAAAAAAAAAAAGGGAGGAGGAGGGAGGCCCTTGGTCAATAATGATTGAGAATTTCAACACAACAGTATAAAACCAGAATAAAACCAGAGGGTCCTCCTGTTCATGGAGACTGTATGACATCTCAAGTTGCATGCCTACAGGCTTTTGGCCTTGGCCACCAAGGAACCTCTGCATGCACTGTTCTCCGCTGTGGGTCCCCCACCTTCCCTGAAATGTGACCTGCCCAGATAAGCCTTGCTGGAGAGCACTACTGGAAACTGCAACCCCTCCTGTGGCACAGACCACACTCTATCCCTTCTACCTGCCTTTTCTCCAGACCCTTTGTTATCGGGCAATTATCTGCCCATTGTCCGGCTCCCTCTCTCCGAGAATGTACGTTACAAAAGGAACACAGTTTTTTTTCTTATTCACTGCTGTATTCTTAGCGCCAAGAAGAGTGCCTCATACTAAGAAGCCACTGAGTGAACGCTGAAATAAATGAATGAAGCCCTGTGGCTTCAAACTGGAGAACTTCCAGCAAAGACAGGATCTATGTTACACGTTTTTCTAGCATGTATTCACATTTTCAAAATACACCCAAGCAGAGACCTACTAATTACTATGAAAAAATACATGGAACTGACAATAAAATCTTTTTATTTAAGAGAAGAAAAACTGGGGCTAGAGAGAAAAGGAATTAACACAGAAGATGGAATTTAAGCTCAACCTTCCAAGGAAGGCAAAAGACAGCAAAGAGGAAGGGAAACCATTCCAAGTGGCCAATGCGAGGGCTCACCACCACAGTATCAGGAATCAGCAGCCATCTGAATCTGCACCTGGTGTACCAACTCCAGAACCCAGAACCATAACAAAGCCTTCCTGCTTCCATTAATGTCATTTTTTTCAAACAAGAATAAATAATTAAAAAAAAAAAAAAAAGAAAAAAAACGAGACTCTGAAGACAGGAACCATATCTTTTCTATTTCCTGCAGTAAATCGTAAGTAGAATGTCACCTTGCACATCAGTAACTATACACAGCATATGCTGAATTAACAGGAAATACATTCCCAGTCTGTGCCACTTCAAACAGCCACCTAAGATTGACACCTGCAGCATAGCCATTTCCTAACATCCACTCCCTTTTAGAAAACCTTTCTACTCTCACTTTCATCAACAAGGCTTAAGTGAGGCACATCCCACACTTCTCTCCAGGAATGGGGACAGGATACAAATCTAGACAATCTGAATCAGTGACTGACTCAAAATCTGTCACATGACCTAGTTTGGACCAATAAGACTGTAGGTTCATGAATTTGGTTGCACAAATCACAAGCTCTGTTCTCTTCCTCCTGTGCTGCTAAGTTGACAGAACATAAGAGTGAAATTGTTGGTAGTCACTGTGTCCCTCAAGAAGGGAACCCTGGGGCTGGGGAGATGGCTCAGTAGAATAAGCACTTACCTGGCAAGCGCAAGGGTATAAGTTCAATCCCTGGTTCCACCAAAAAAATAAAAATAAGGGGAACCCTGCTGTGAATGAAGACAACAAAAGGAAAGCAAGACGGAGAGAAGACATCCAGTTATACTACATAAGCACCCAAACAAGCACCAGCACTTAGAATTTTCAACTACATGAATTAACAGATTCCGCTTTGGATTCTTTTAAGCAAGTCTGAGCAGGTGCTGGCCACTCTACAGCCAAGAAATCTGAATAAAAAAATGGGACCAACCAACTGTGGATCAGCATCACCAACTAAAGAAGCACATGCAACTACATTCAAGTGGCTCACTATCTCCAAAGAGCCTGAGTTAACAGAGAGACAGGGATGAAAGTGGGTTTGTTTCTAAAACAGATCTTATTATGAAGCCCAGGCTGACCTTGAATTTGTGCTCCTTCTGCAGTATGGATGGGCTCCATACCCAGCCTGACCGCAAGTTAGCTGTGCCCCAAGGTTGGATGCTCATGGTAGAGCCTGGTAGTACTGAAAGTGGTGAATCTGAAAGGGCAGAGAGCTCAGCAACATGAATTCCTGGGAGCAAGGGCTGGCTTTTTCCAAGTACTGTACATATAAAACTTGGATCTGCTGTACCCCTGATCTTCCTCTAGATTCATTTTTAGGGTATCTTACAAATTTTTCTCCACTATTTTTGGTATCAATGCCTGCGTGTTACTGCTATAAAACCTTGAGGTTCAGGATTCAAGATCCAAAGGAATATACTACAGAACATCTCAATTTCCAAACACCGGGGGGCTGCCCTCTGCCCAGAAATTGATCCAGCAGGTCTAGGAAGACCCAGAACCTATATTTCAATAAGGTTTCAGGGGATTTTTATGCCAACTCAAGTTTCACTTCGTGAGGTACAAAGTTCAGAAGATAAAAGCTGTGCATGTGATATGTTCCTAGTATCTCACCTATTTGGGAGGCTGAAGCAGGAGTATCCTCAGTCTGAGGTCAACCTGAGCAACACAGAAAGGCAAAGGAGGGGGGGGAAAGAGGGGAAGGGCAGGGCTAAGGACAGGGACAGGGAAGGAGACAAGACACAGAGACAAGGAGACAGATATAAAGAGACAGAGGAAAAAAAGAAAGAAATCTAGATTAAACTTCAATAATTCAGCACCCAGAGTTTATCAGCTGGATAATATTGGGCAAATCACAACAAATGTCTAAGTGTGTGCATACGTAAAAGTGGAATTAACACCTGCCAACACTGGGCTGTTGTTAGACTTAAGGGGCCACAGGGCCAGGAAGAATGCTTGGCGGTCTAAGCGCCCACCTAGCAAGCACATGGACCCAGGTCCGATCCCAGAGTACCACATGCCATGCCAGCCCCGCGCCTAGCAGGCCACCGAAACTGGACCTTGTGGCACACGCCTGTAATCCCAGCACTGGGGAGGCTGAGACAGAAGTATCACTACAAGCCTGAGCTGCATAGTGAGACCCTGTACTAAACAAATGAATGATATAAATAAATAAGGGACAGCACACAAGACCCTCAACTTAGAAGCTATTATCTGAAGAAAACTACACGCTATATAAAATAATAAGCCATTACTTCTTTAAATAACTTCTACTTACAGAGCTATCCCCAAATGGAAAGCTATAGAAATTTTCTTTAATACTAACTAAAATCAACTCAGTATGGCCTACGGTTCTCTCCTAATTCTTAACGTGGGAGTCTGGGATCCTGTCAACTGGTGTTTATTCTTCTCACTTAGAGAAGGGGGTTACTTTTATGGAAAAGGCTGCCAACTTCCTCTGAAAAGTCTGTAAGAGAACTACTAGCCAAGGCTACTCTCCCACAGGAGTCAAAGTTTCTCCTCTTTTTGCCACCCCTGCTTTATTTTCTGAATATATGCAAATAGAAAAAAATAACACGAACGGTGGACAGAGAAAATAATTTTTTATCTGTTGCCTGGGCTTTCCTCTCCAAAGACCTTTGCTAAAGACTTTTGGCAGGTATCTTCTGGAACAGGATTGCTCCAACCCACTCCGACTTAGGTGGATAACATTTGGGTGGCCAATTTTTTGTAGTTCTGTCCTGAAGGATGCTCTCGAACATCCCTGGACCCCTGGGACGCCCGACAGTGCGCGACAGCAGGCACACACACCCCGAGTCATCCAAAATCTCTGCAGTCACTGCCAAACCTGCGGGACAAAACTGTCCCCGGCTGAAAAGCAGTCGAGCCCCCAACGCGTGAACCGACACGGGTGTGACTAGGTCCCCCGCCACGCCCCTGCACTGCAGAGAAAGTTACTCTCTGGGATCCTGTGGGTCATGGCGGGGGCGGGGACGGGAGTAGGGGATGGGAGGGCGGGGACGGGAGTAGGGGATGGGAGGGCGGGGATGAAGAGCCAGCGCAGCAGGGGCCGCGACTCACCAGGTCGCGGATGAGCTGGTCCACCAGCGGCTCCCCGCCCCCCGCGCCTTCCCTGACCGGAGGCGAACGGGAGCGGCTCGAGGATTCCGGCCTCGCCGCCCGGGCTGCCCGCGCCGCGGGAGGCCGCCCCGCGCCCTCCAGGAGGCCCTGGGCCAGCGCCAGGTACCCTGAGGCCTGCTCGTCGCGCCCGACTGCCACCTCGGGCCTGCGCGGCCGCCGCCGCTTCCTCAGCGCCTGGGCCTGCGCCAGCTCCTCCTGCCAGCGCCGACGGAACTCCTCCAGGTCGTGGTCGTCCATTGTCGCCGCTCCGGGACCTCCGTGCCTGCCGCCGCCGCCTCCGCCGCCGGTGCCACGGGGCGGTCCCTCCACGAGAAGTGTCCGCCGCGACCGGAAACCGCGAGGACCGAGTTTCGGGTTCCGGGCGGGCGACCACGCCCCCGGCTCCGCCCCTCCAGCTGCCCGCCAGGGCCGAGAACCGCTTCTCAGCTGTCCTGGGTCTGGCCTGCCACGCACAGATGGCTCCTTCGTTCAACAAACATGCGTCAAATGACTTCATCAAAAGTCGATGGGTGCTTCATTTAAAAAAAAAATTATTACCATAAAAGACGCATTGCCTGAACACACGTACTCATCATTCTGGCTACTTTCTGAAGCAGGTCTCGAAGTCCTCCTTCCTGAATGACACAACGCGTGATTCTTAAAAATACAGTGATTATGCCGGGCATGGTGGCGCATGCCTGTAATCCCAGCACTTGGGAGGCTGAGGCAGGAGGATTGTTGTGAGTTCGAGACCAGCCTGAGCTACAAAGTGAGCTTAAGGCCAGCCTGAACTGCACAGTGAGACCCTGTCTCAAAAAGACAAAAAAAAAAAAAAAAAAAAAAAAAAAAAAAAAAAAAAAAAAAAAAAAAAAAATACAGTGATTGCTGCGCCTGGTGCCATGCGAGGAGAAGACAGCTCCTAAAAACATCCCCATGTGTCATTTCATTCACCATCTCCGCAAGGTGCGACTTCTGGCTCTTTCCCCAAAGCAGGAAGGACTAGGAAAAAGTCATGGTTTAAATCAGTTCGAGACCACTAGCCAACCAAGACAGTTAGAGACACTCATAAAAGAAGACTTCCGGAACTGCTTCTGAAGATGGCAAAAATGATGGGAAACGTGTGTTTGTTCAAAGGGAAAGGGAATATCTTCAGAGGGAATTAATGGCTTTGTATTTTTGAATCATAAATTTTTTAAAAATTTAAACATTCACCATATTTTCCAATCACACCTCACAATGAGTAAATGAACTACTATGCACCCACCAAGTATGTTGGAAAAGAGAATTTAATCCTATGAAAAGATTTTCACAATATAGCAAGTTTTTTAAAAAGTAGGATATACACCAAATAATATGTAGTAGTTTGTTTTCTGCTGATAATAACACAGTACCACAGACTGCTTAGGTTTAAGGAAAATAGGCTTACTTAGTCTTTCTATAGTCAGTGTTATGGTAGCTGAGATTCCTCTAGAAAAGAGATCCTGAGTCGTGGGCTTGCTGACGGCTCAGCTGCTCAGATGTTTGAAAATGTGATTCTAGGAAAGGGGGATAGAGCACCTCGAAGAGGAAATGGATTAGCGCAGAGAGCTAATCCAAAAGGCATTCTTTGGACCAACCAGATAGCTCAGTGGATTAAAGTACCTGCTGCAGGCAGACAGAAACAGAGACCAGTGTTCAACCCCAGCGTGCTGTGCTGGCCAGGGCACACGCTGAGAAGGTAATTGAGACTGGGCACTGTGGCACACACCTATAATCCCAACACTTGGGAGGCTGAAAGCAGGAGGATCACTAGGACTGATTTGTGTAATGAGAACCTGTAAAGCCTGTACCAAATACATTTAGAAAAAGGCATTCTTTAACAAAAATTCTCAGGCTGATTTCAAATAGTCAATCTCCCTGCCTCAGCCTCCAGAGGAGCTGGGATTACACATGTGTGCCATGTGCTGAACACAAAGGTTTCATCCCACTAAGACCTTCTGAAAAGCCTTAAAGAGCACAACTCAAGGGTGTGTTCCAGGGCCTGGGAGATAGCTCAGCAGACATAAGCACCTGCCTGGCAAGTGCAAGGTCCTGAGTTCAATCCCTGGTACCAAAAAAAAAAAAAAAGTTTTCTAGGAGCTGGAAGAGGAAAACATTTATCCACTGCTCTCTTAACTCATTAGAGTTTTAACAACTTCCCATACCAGGCTCAGTATAAATAAATGGCTTCCCCCTGTACAAAGGCAATGAAGATGCACTGAAGCAAAAAGCAAGATACACGCTATACAACTAACAGGAGGGATTGTTAGGGCTGCAACAGCCATTCTAAAATAAATTTTTCCTATGAAGGTTTTATTATGCATAGCAGAGGGAGGGCCTCCTGGGTGTCGACATAGTTCTGCTCTTTTCGTTTCCTCTTGGTTCAGATGTGTCCCCACCATTTTCTTTTCTTTTTCCTTTTTTACTGTATTTGGTTGTTACAGGGTCTCTCTATGCAGCTTGGACTCACAGTGATCCTCCTGTTTTCAGCCTCCTCAGCGCTAAGATTACAGGCATGCACACTGTACCCGGACCATGTGGCTGGCTCATAGTGCCCTGGGGGCGGGTCTGGTGCAACAGGTAGTGCCAGGATTGAACCACTGTCCCTGAGCTTGCCTGAGCTTGCCTAAGCAGGCGCTTAATCCACTGAGCTATCTCACCAGCCCCCTCCCCACCATTTTCTTCACAAAGTTGAAAACCTCCTATCCATAGAGACCTCAAGCAGCTCCATTGCAAGTCACTTGTAAAAGACAAAGCTAAAACAGTGTCACAGCTACCTCAGATCATGACCTGGTCAACTTGGAGGGCTCACAAAGCATTTGCGGCAGCAGCCATATCTTCAGTCACTTACATTCCCGGTCACCTTGTGGTCATCAGGGGCCAAAACCATAGCATCGCTCAGAACTGTGGCACTGTTGTTCAGTATCTGCTACCAATTAAGTATGAGGGGGGTTGTTTGTTTTGTTTTTGATTTTTAGTGGAACTGGGGATGGAACTCTGGCCCTTGCGCTTGCCAGGGAAGCACTTATTCCACTGAGCCATCTCCCTGGCCCCTTGTTTTTGTTTTGTTTTTTGTACCAAAAATCAAGAATCAAATAAGAACCTCAAAATTTGCTAGGCAGGCATTGCACCACTGAGCTAAATCCCTGGCCAATTAAGTATCCTTAGAAATATCAATAATGAGCTCTTTTCCCCTGCAAAAATCCACCTAAACTGCTTCACCCTACATGCACTCCATGTGGAGCCCCAGAGTCACACAAACTTGCTTTATTACTTATAAATCAAAAGTCAAATTTATAGTTCTGCTAATACCTCCAGAATATATAAAGCATCAAATGTCTCAGTCACAAAGTAAACTGCAGAGTTTTAAACAATTTATGCTGCTCAAGTGCAATACTTCCTCTCACCCCTTTAAAAGGATTTTTACAAGGATAGCAAGGGCAGCCTGTGGCACCATTAGTCACTCAGAGCAGATGGGAAAAACAGAGAAAGGAAGGAAAATATTGTCCTTTTCTCAGGCTTCCCCAACTTCTCCATAGTAAATGCCTGGGCCTCCATCCCTTAGATGAACATAAAAATATATTCCCTGAAGAAGGCTGAGAAAGTGCTCATGAAATTCCTAGCATCCATAAAGCACACAGAAAACAGTCCATAAGTGACAGATAGTATCCATACTAAGAGTATTGGGAGATAAACATTGTGTTCAATTTGGGCTCTGCAAATCTGGCATCCCCATCAAGAGTGGTTTTTGCAAACTCGACCCATTCAAATTCTTGGTTTGCAAGCTACAGAAACTAAATCATGCTACTGGGGCCGGAGAAATAGCTCAGTAGAATAAGTGCTTGCCTGGCGAGTGTGGGATCCTGAGTTCAGTCCCCAGTGCTGCAAATAAATAAATAAATACTGCTACCTTCAGGAAAAAGAATAGAACCTGAGGAATGGCTCAGAAAGCTAAACTGAAAAGCAAGTAACTGGACTCTTGGAATGCCACAAAGAAGGCCCAGTGCATTGATTCCGTGAACCCCGAATAGAGACTCATGAACCATCTCCATAGGATGACCTCTCTGGCTTTCTTCTTCTGGGATTCAAATATCCAGAGCAATGACTCTCAGAGTGTTGCCTCTGGACCAGCCGCACATGGATGCTCACTTGGAACACAAATCCTCAAGGCAGGCTGCTGAATCAAAAACTCTGCGGGGCAACCCCACTGATCTATGGTTTAGCAACTCTCTGAGGTGATCCTGGTACCCAGTCTATTATGAGAACCCCCTCTCCCAGAGGACTCTAACTGAGGACTCTGTCGAGCCACATTCTCAACTCCTGATAGGGAGCAGAGAGCGTAGTGATAAGCTGGATTTCCACGTGAAATAGGAGAGACAGAGGCGGGGGAGGGGATTCAGCAGCAGACTAGACCATCCACAGGACAGACTCTAGGAATCCAGTCTTAGTATCCCCTACGTTGGCAGGCTCTTCTCTACCAACTGTCCACATGGGGTTCATCCCCTAGGAACCCCAGCTGAGCTGCTGCTCCTTCCGCCATATGGCCATCATCCTACCCCCCAACTACCTCCCATTTCCCTCATCTTCCTTCAGCAGCAGAAATACAAGAACTCCTTGACTTCAGGGTCAAGTGAATGAATCTCAAGAAGGTGGTGAGGGTAGGGAATAAGATGAAAGATTAATTCACCTGTCCTCATGGACAGGGCTAGAAAGTACGATTGTCCTCTATTGCTGCTATAACAAATTAAGCGACTTTAAGCAGCATACAATGATTCCCTGATAATTCTTGCACCCAAAGTCCAAAATCAGTTTTGCTGGGCTGAAGCCATGGTGATGGCAGTGCCAGGTTCCCTCCAGAGGCTCCACTGAAGATTCTGTCCCTTCCTGCTTCTGGGATACCATCTCTTGCACTCCTTGGCTGTGGCCCCTTCCTCCACCTTCAAAGCCAGAACCACAGCATCTTGCTTCGGCTGTCCAGGATACAGGTGGTAATCAAGGCTAATCCCCCAAATCAGGATCTGCCACTGGCCACTTCTGCAAACACCTTTTCTCCACCTAAATTAGCATTCACAGATTCTAGGGATAAGAACCTCAGTGTCTTTGGAGGCTATTATGGACTGGATCTTTAATGTACCCCCAAAAGCCCATGTATTGAAGGTTTGGTCACCAAGGCAACAGGCTTTATGGTGCAGCCTTTAGGAGGTAACCGGATCTTGAGGGCTCTGACCTCAGGAGCAGATTAATCCATCTATGGATTCATAACTTCATGGACTAGAGGTAAGGGATGGGAACTTTAAGAAGTAGTTTCTAGGGCCATCCAGATAGTTCAGCAGATTAGAACACCTGCTTAGGCAGACACAGAGGCCTGGGGTTCAGTCCCTGGACTGCCATTCTGGCCCCGCCCCCTGGGGTGCACTGCGATGGCAATTGAGACTGGGCATGGTGCCTGTAATCCCAGTCCTTGTGAGGCTGAAAAACAGGATGGATTGCTACAAGTCCCCGTAGTAGTGAGACCCTGTAGGCCCTGAACTAAATATGTTTTTTTTAAAAAAAGTAGTTTCTAGTTGGAGGAGGTAGCTGTCTCCTACCTGTTTCTCTCTGTACTTCTGGCTGCCGTGAGGAGGGTGGTTTTTTTCACCACACACTCTCTGGTATGGCATTCTCCTTACCACAGGCCCAAAGGCAGCAGAGCCAAGGGACCATTGTTATGGTTTGCGTCTAGTTCTGCCCTCAAAGCTTCATGCAGTCATTGGGACAGGCTTCTAGAGTTTGTGATTAGACCGGGAAGATGGCTCAGTGGAATAAGCACTTCCCTGGCAAGCACAAGGGCCTGAGTTCAATCCTCAGTTCCTCTATAAATAAATACATACATACATACATACATACATACAGTTTATGATTAATTCATGGTCCAGTGCTGGGACTGTGGATGTGAGTGCTACACCTGCCCTGGGGCAGATAATCTGCATACAAATGTAAGAGGAGAGAGAGGCTTGCTAGTAGCCACGGCTGCTGCTCCTCCCCTTGCTCTTTGCCGTCTTCCTCCACCATGAGCTGCTGCCCTCTGCCACGTGCCACTGTGCCTTGGAGCCAGCTGAATATGGACTGAAACCTCCACAAACTGTGAGCTAAATAAACCTTTCCTTTCTTAATTTGGGGTGTTGGATATTTAGTCCCAGCAATAAAAGAAAAATAACCTAGGTAACCATGCACTGAAACTGTGAATTGAAAGGAATGTTTCTTCCTTTAAGTGGATTTCTGTCAGATATTTTGTCACAGCAATAGAAAGCTAACACAGGGGCCAGGACTGAGCCTTCTACAGAAGGACTACAGTGACCCAAAGGCAAATGCATGTGGATGACCCTGGATAACAAAGGTGGAGCAAGGAGCCAGGTGTGGGCCACAACAACCCAAAAAACAGATGTTCATGTAGAGCAGGAAGCAGACTAGAGAAGATCAGCACTGATCTTGCAAAAATTAGTACCTTTCATTTTTTTTAAATTAGCTATGAATTTCCTTTCCTAAAGAATAAGGATTTTATCGGGAGGCTGAGGCAGGAGGATTGTTGTGAGTTCGAGACCAGCCTGAGCTACAAAGTGAGCTTAAGGCCAGCCTGAACTGTATAGTGAGACCCTGTCTCAAAAAGACAAAAAAAAAAAAAGAATAGGGATTTTAGATGAGTGTGGTGTTACACCCCTGCAATGCCAACACTCTTCAAGGCTGAGGCAGGGGATTGCAAATTTGAGCCCAACCCTGATCAGTTTAGAAACGTAATGAGACTCGTTCTCAAAATAAAAGTGAAATACAAAGTGCTAGTAGTTCCATCCCTAGTAGAATAAACACATAAGGAAATAAATAAATGATTTATTATTAAGAAGGAGAAGTTGCGATTATTTATTTATTTATTTATTTATTTTGGCAGAACTGGGGATTGAACTCAGGCCCTTGTGCTTACCAGGTAAGCACTTATTATACTAAGCTATCTCCCCAGCCCCTTCACTGGCCTTTAAACCCAACAGAAACTCATTCTTTAGCAATCACTGAACTAAGTCAAAACCTCCATTATTTACACTGATTCCTCCTCAGCTCTTGTCAGTTAAGATGGGAGACTCACACCTCAACTTGGGTTCCCTAATGGGTAAGAAACAGCAAGCAACTCATATGAAAACAGTAATGTCAAAGTACCTTGTGTAGGACCAGTGAGATAGCTCAGTGGTCTAAAGTGCCTGCTTAGGCAAGTTTAGGCAAGTGCAGGGATTGTGGTTCAAATCCCTGACACCACATGCTGTGCCAGCCCCGCCCCCAGGGTGGGCTGAGCCAGCCGCAGAAAAAAAGAAAGTACCTTAGGTACACCCTGGACAAAAACCATCAGCATGACTGACATAGAAAGAACATTTGAATACCAAATGTGCTCTTCCCGTGCTCTTTGCCATGAGTATTATTCGTCTCTGTTGCAGCTTTCTAGTTTCCTATTAGCACAATACAAAATTGGGTGTGGGGAGGTGAGTTTGCATTTCAATTATCGGTAGCAAAAAAATGAAAAATAATTTGCTTGCTCTTGAGAACTTTCCTATTGCTGATTCCATTTTGTAAAAATATTGCACAGACAAATTTCCGTGTCAGAGGCCACTTACAGACCTTGTCATTAAGAAGGAGGCTGTTTCATGCAGACAATGTTCCCTCCCCCACCTCTCTTTCTGTCCATAACTCCCTGTTTTCCCCATATACCCTTTCCCTGACTATACTGTGCAGTCAACCCTAGGGTTTTTTTGTTCTTTTGTGTTTTTGTTTTTTGTTAAGTCAAGGTGCCCAGGCTGGCCTTGATCTTGCAATTTCCTGCCTCAGCTTCCTAAGTAGTTGGGATTATAGGTGCATGCTACCATGCTCAGACCTCTGGGTTTTATGAAAGCCCTCCTGCTTACAGTCTCTCCAGCCTACTTCTTGAGCATTTCACCTGGAGAGAATCACTGTCCTCCAGAGCAGGAACAGGTTCTGTCTTTGGGTGCCTTTTATTTGTCATGTAATTTCAGCTCCAGCCAGGTACTCTTTAAAGCTGCTCCACAAGAAGTTGTGGCTTAGTGCCACCGATAAGCACCTACTCCCCAGTTCAGACTGAGGACTTCAAGAGCTGATCTTGCTTCCTGCTCTTGTTTTTTTTCTTTAGAAGCAACACTGCAGGGCAAGTGCCCAGAGCCACATGTGAACAAAAGCATTCTTCTTAGCATCACTTTGACTCTGTGGAACAGGAGTCCTGAATATTTTCTTTAAATTCCAAGTCACTACTGCCCAGCTTTTTTTTTTTTCCGTCTTTCATGTTTTTATTTGGTACAGGGTCTCCCTATGCAGCTCAGACTTGTAGTGATCCTCCTGTCTCAGCCTCCCCAGCACTGGTGTGTACCATCATGCCCAGTTTTAGGGCCAGCACAACATGTGTACCAGGGATCAAACTCGGGTTCTTGCACTTGCCAGGCAAGCACTTAGACTGCTGAGCCATTTCCCCAGCCCATCTCCAGCTTTGTCTTTTGCAAGTCATCCCTACCATCTTAGTTCTTTGCAACCCCATTTGGTTTTCCTTTTCTCAGTCAGTGATGCTGTTAGCCTGATGGTTCAGAAAGGAACTGAGTTCTTCCTCTTCCTCCCCTTTTGGACCCACAAATCGTGCTGATATTACCTTTAAAATATATCTTGTTCTGGGCCAGCCAAATAGCTTAGCGGATTAAAGCACCTGCAAGCAGGTGCAGGGGCCTGGAGTTCAATCCCCAGCCATGCCAGCCAGCCTTGCCCTTGGGACTCGCAGAGTCTGTGCTTGAGACTAGGCATGGTGGCGTGTGCCTGTAATCTCAGCTCATGGGAGGATGTAAACAGGTGGATCATTACAAGTCCGGTCTAAGTAGTGAGACCCTGAACACCCTGTAGACCCTTCCCTAAAAATATAGAAAGAAAAAAAATATATATATATATACATATCTTGCATCATCCATCTCTCTCTGAGTCCTCCACTGCCATCTAATCCAAGTAGGGTTGCTAGGTAAAATGCAACATGCTCAGTTAAAATTGAGCTCCAGATAGACAATGATTTTTGAAAATGTAAGTATGCCTATGCGAAATTTGAATTTCAGATAAGCAGATAACTTCTCAGTGTGCATGTGTCTTGTGTAATTTTTAGGATATATTTATGCAACCCCCCCTTGATCTCTACAGATGATTGGTTCCAGGACCCCCTTAGATACCAAAATGTATGGAGATTCAAGTCCCTTATCTAAGATGATGTAATATTTGCATGTAATCTATATACACGCTCTTGTGCACTAGCTCATCTGTGAATTACTGATGTCGCCAAAGCCAGTGTAAACAGTTGTTATGTTGTGTTGTTTAAGAACTAATGACAAGAAAAACGTGTCTACACGTTCCATATAAATGCAATTTTTAAAAAAAGTATTTTTTCATTTGTAGTGGCTCGAATCCACAGATACACAACTCAAAGTCTCAGACAGGGCTGACTGTACTCTAAAAAAAATAATCTTTTGCTTATCTGAAATTCAAATTGCACTGGGTGTCTTGTATGTCTGTTTGCTAAATCTGGCGAGCCTGCATCCATAGCGCTGTCATCACGCCTGGACTACGGCGTGGTTTCCGACTGGTCTCCCGCCTCCACTCCTACTCCTGCCAAAGAATCACCCAGCTGCCAGGGAGCTTCGGAAAAAGTGAATCAGACGAGGATCCTCCCTCTCCAAAGTGCCTCAAGGTTCCCTCAGCTGTCCGCAGATAAGGGCGTCTTTCTTAGCAAACCGCTTTAGCGGGCTGTAGCACGCAGTTCACCAGTTTCAAGTGTTGATTCAAAGGTTGGCAAACTGTTATGGCTTGTGTGTATTTGTCCCCCCAATGGCTCATTCAGACATTGAGGCGCAGTTCTATAGTTTGCGATTAATCCATGATCCAAGGGTGGGATTATGGGTCTGAGCACCGCAGGGATTATGGATGTACGGACTGCTGGGATTATGGGTATGGGTGCTACACCCAGCCTGCGTAGCTGGCCTGCAGGCAATTCAAGGGCGCAAGACTTCCTCTCTGTAGCCACTGTTGCTGCTGCTCCTCCCTCTGCTGTCTGCTCTTTGCCAGCGCCGTGAAAGGCTGCCCTCTGCCCTGTGCCCCTCTGCCTTGGAGCCGGCCAAGTATAGGCTGAAACCTCCACTAACTGTGAGCTAAACAAACTTTTCTTTCCTTCATTTTAGGAGTTGGGTATTTGTCCCAGCAACAAGAGAAGAGTAACCGAGACACAGACTACAAAAGCAAATGGTCCCAGCTTAGACCCTGATCTCCTCAGGATGCTGACACAACAGGAGTGCGGATCAACACAGTCAGTGGGCACTGTGCTCCAGGCTCGGAGCT